>BHFT01029184.1:0-74777 GCA_004320025.1 Laticauda laticaudata | reverse complement strand
GTTCTATTCATATCTTATACTATTCTACATTTTCTATATGAGTTTTTTCCTCTTTAATATTTTCCTCATTTTATTTTTGATTACTGCTCATTCTCAATCAAACATCATTATACTTTATACTTTTGTGTCGCCAATTTCATATTTATAAATTCTTTTTCTCATTAAACAGAATTTTCCTCCTGTAGGTTAACTAATTGGAGTATATGACACCTTTATATGTTTAAGTTATACAGTGTCCATTGTCAACTCTTATTTAAACTTCATATCTATATTATCTTAAGTTCATGACCGTTCCAGTAAATACATATATACATACTGTCGCAATCGATATTCCTGATATGGACATGTACTTATATATACTATATTCTTAAAAAAAAGATATATAATATATTGTATTATAAACCCTACCTTCCACTCCAATTCAGTTCATATTATAAATAATCAGTTAAAGTTTAACATCTTTAACATTTTCTTTTCTTAAAATATCATACTTGCCTTAAAGACAACATCATAATCTCCAGTGCATTAATTTTCCCTTATTTCTGCCTCTCACATGTTGGTAAATCATTATAATATTCATTTTGTTATGTTTATTTATGTACAAGCATCAACTAAGTTAACGATAACTATTTTATCAAACATTTTTAAATCATACATTGTTTCATTTTGTCTGAAAATTATTTCTATTTCTAGATATAACAATACTATCTAGTGCAGCTTTGCAGAATCCCTTTTTCCATTAGATATTTCACCCATTATCTCTAATAAGCCTCGTTTTCTCTATATTTTGTTTCTGTCCTTTACTAACTTCTTTCCTTCTATTCGTACCTCCGTCTCTCTCTTGCTCCCTTTTTAACCCCTATGTCTTCTCATTCTAGACTTCTCGCATCTACTGTCTTTCCTCTTCTGTTGCTTTCTGAGTTTTATATTTTATTTTTTCACTCTAATTTTTGGGGGTTGGTTTTTGCCCAAATCTACAACTTTCCATTCTCTTCCCCCCTTTCCTTTTTTTCCCCGACACCTAAGATTACTAGTTCATTAAAGATGGCTTCTGTCTTTTGTTGGCAAATCTTCTTGTCTGTAGGCATTTCTTGTTGTTTCTCAGTAGTTCCAAATCGTCCATTTCTAAGAACTGTAAATACGAAGCCAAAGAACCTCTCCTTCTGTTGGCATCTTCTTTGTTATTATTAAGTTCCATTTTCAGTTCTTCCTAAAGTGGAGCGCGTTTTAAAAAACAACCAGCCGGACCGATTGATGATTTTAGTCATTTCAAATGCAATAACCAAGATCTAGAGATTCACCGAAGTAATCCAAATAGTTCCCAAGCTGTTTCTTCTTTTTTTCTTTTTCTCACTTTCGTCTTCCCAGGGTTTTAGCTATTGTTTGTTGCAAGATGTTTTCAGTTAAGATTATTCTTTTGGAAAGTCTTTGTTGAGATTTTGCTGTGTGAGTTCTTTTTTAATTCACAGGCAGTCTCCTCACTTCCAGAGTCCCTGCCCTTTTATTCTTTTTCTCGTCCTTTCCTGTTTCAAAAAAACTTTTTAAATTATCCAGAAATGTTTTTATTACTTTGACTTTTTTATTTTAGTATTAAATGCCCTAATAATGTCCAAAGATGGATTTATTTCACAAATTTTACTGTTCGTTAAGTCTCCTAGGCTGTCAGTTATACGGAAAGAGGCAGAAAAAACCGGCCAATCCTTTCCCTTTTCTCTCTGGCCCTTCACAGCTTAAAATTTGTCTGCTTAGGCGAACAATGTTTATTGGTTTTTTTTTAAAATAGTTTCGAATTTCACAGTGGAACCTTATTGTTTGCTTTGCGTGTTTGAACTCCCCAGTCAAACCCAAATCTTTCTCTGCTTGATCTTCCACCTGCATGCATTCCTTTAATCCGGTCGAGGTTCTTTTTGTGATGGGCCATTTCATGACCACCGCTACAGCCGGCCTTTCGGGAAAGGGAGCAATGGCGCCAGCTAAGGAGAAGAGATGCGGCTCTCCTCAACGTCTGCAGGCAGTTCCTCCCCTTCTTCACCACCTCTACGGGTGGCCTTAGCCCGAAGCCAGCCGCGGCTTGGGACGCTCCAGCGGCGAGCAGAGGATCGTAAACCCTAGCATATATGAGTGTTTAGTGCTGTCGGGCCGAAGAACTTCAAGCTGGAAGTTCCCTCAACTGCGTTCATTAATTTTGTGACTGTTGCCTTATGTCCTAGATTTTATCGACCTTCCTGGACAAGCAAAAGTCGATATGGGGAAAACCAGAGTTCGTATTTGTAGTCACTGCATGAGCTTAACTATAACTCTGATACTGCACCTGAGTCACTTACGACAGTAGGATAAAAACGGTTGCAAAAATGGGTTCAACTTATTACAGGCACGTCTTGCTTTAGCAGCCACGAAAGTGTTGGGCTCAATTGTGGTTGGTAATGTTGAGGACTACCCGTAAACTTCTTTTTGAATATGCTTGAAAAAAAATTTTAAATAAAACTCCTGGTATTCCATGCTCTCTTTAGCCATCTTGTCTCTTAACTTCCGTTTCCTTTCAATAGAAGTAACCAAAGCACGGGTAAAGTCTGGAGAAACACAAAAATGAGCATGAAATTGAGTTTGTGTCTGTATAAAGAAGTTCAACCCGGGACCATGTTATTTTCAAAAAATATGTTTTACTTATATCCAAACTTCAGTCACGTGTCACAAGTCGAGGACCACCTGTGTATTTCTTATTCCATTTTTAAAGACTAATAATGAGCCATGGTGGTGCAGTGGTTAGAATGCAGTATTGCAGACTAACTCACAGCTTACTGCCAGCAGTTCGATGCTGATCAGCTGAGGGTTGACAAAGCCTTCCATCCTTCTGAAATCTATAACATGACAACCCAGATTGTTGAGGGCAATACACTGACTCTGTAAACTGCTTAGAGAGGGCAGTAAAGCACAGTGAAGTGGTATCTAAGTCTAAGTCCTATTGCTATTGTGGGCTAACTCTGCCCACTGCCAGGAGTTCAATCCTGACTGCTCAAGTTTGACTCAGCCTTCCATCCTTCCGAGATCGGTAAAATGGGGACCCGGATTGTGGACGGCAATATGCTGACTCTGTCATTTGGCTGAAAAGCACTGTGAAGCGGTATATAAGTGCTATTGCTGTTGCTAATATGGTGAGGGGTGATCAAAGTTTCTAAGAAGAGACTGGACAGTCACTTGCCTGGAATGGTATAGGATCTCTTGCTTGAGCAGAGGGTTGGACTAGAAGACCTCCAAGGTCCCTTCCAGCTTTGTTATTCTGTTATTTTAATCTATAAACAAATTTGGTTTTGTTTCATTTTGCATTGATGCCAATTAGGAGTTCCCACAAGTAAACTGACCTCTGTGGATTTTATGATTCTTGCAGGTTTTCAGGAAACCCACACACTGTTGACATCTAAAAAGGAATCCGATTGAAATTCCCCCAATAAAAGATACTTTAGAATATGTTAACAAGGACTGATGTTCACTGTTCAATGGCAGGAAAAGAATGGAATCATTTGGAAGAAAGCAACACTTGAATCAGACTTGAAGAAGGAATGGAGAATGCTAACCAGTGTTATTGCAGGTTCTCATATGTTTGTTAATGAATGCAAACACAAAAATCACAACACTCTTCCAAGAAGATGGTTCAGCCAACCTCGCTCTACAGGAGAGGTTTGGCCGGCGGGCCAGATCTAGCCCATGTGGTGCTTAGATCTGGCCCATGGAGCCACCCTGGAAACAGTGAAGGACTGGCCCACAGTGCCTCTATTTCATCCTTACCTATATTATATTAAATATCTTACTCAATCTAAATCAATCAATTATGATATATTACTACTATTATTACATGTTTCTATTTCTTACTCTTCTGTCTAACCATTCATAGAATTCCAAATCTTATAATAATCTTTTTCTTCCTGTTCTCTAATTGCCATTGTCAATCTACTCATTTCTGCACATTTCATTATTTTCTTAATTGTTTCCTCCTCTGAGGAAATTTTCTCATTTTTCCAATTTTGTGCAAAGGAAAGTCACTTTTTTCAGTATCATTGTAATTTTGAATAGTCACTAAATGAACTGTTGTGAATTGAGAATGACCCTTATTTGAAATATGGAGTTTCATTTGGTTCTACCTCATGTGAAGGGCCTCTTGAGCACCGGAGGAACTGAGGTCAGAAAGAGAGTCCGAACTGACAGAGACGGGAGAGATGGACTGGTCTTTTTCTTCCAGCAAATCAATTTTCACCAAGGAGCTTGTCTCATCTTCAGAGTTATCCTCCGAAATGGAGCCGATGATGAAATGGGAATGTAAATTCAGTTCCAGAAGCTTCTCGTCCGGAGGTGGTTTGTTACTCATCGTGCCGGCGAAGAAGGTTTGTACTGCTAATAAAGAAAAAAAAAACAGCACCTAAGTTTTAAGAAGATTAACATTTTTCATTTTTCAAAAATTAAATACCTTTTCAAAGACAGGTTGTCCTCGACTGGTTATGACCGCAATTGAACCGAAAATTTATGTGGTGAACTGAGAAATTTGTTAAGTGAGCCTTGCCCATTTTATGACTTTTCTCGCCACATTTGAATGGTCACTGAACAATCTGTTGTAAGTTAAGGACTACCTGTGCTTGAAGCCACAGAAAAAGATCAAATCAAAAGGCCTCAAACCTTAAAAGGAAGAAGTTTTAACAGTGACTGACCTCCAATAATTCTTGTTATCTGAGTTGTGATCCACAGCCAAAATGAACTGAACGGGAGAAGAAAAGCAAGAAGGTTAGACAAATCAAAATTTGGAATATCAAGAGCGTAACTGTGATGACCCAGGGTGGAATACAAAATAAACAGTCACAAAAACCAGGCGAAGCCCCTTTTATTCCTTCGCTTTACTTCCAAACTCCAAATATCCTTGACTGAAAACAAAAAAACTCTCACACAAGCAGTTACAAGAAGAAGGAAATGCCTTTTAAATTATAACGGGTAAAAAAAACAACACAAACCAGGCAAAATAAGGGCTTAAAGACGTCCACAGATATCAGAACACAGACTGGGAAGGATGCCAAACTCAGAGAAGAACAATAAACTAGAGATAGTTGCATGCTTTGTTTCCAGCACTCGCCCATACACATGTCTGTCCTCTTATCCAGTTCTCACAGCTGCAACCCTTGAAGAGGATCAAGGCCCTCTCTCCCGAGTAGACCAAGTCTCTCCCTTATCCTCTAGGATGGATAGGGGATGGGCCTGGGTCCTCCTCTGACTGCCCAGCCGGCCTCTGCCTCCTCCACAACCTCTGGAGCCACACTTCCCCTCCCTGTCAGCTGTTCCTCCTCCCCCTCAGAGTCAGTCTCCACCAGGGGCATGACAGTAATGCAAATAAGTTTTTGAAACAGGAAAAAGGTGATGAAAAAATAAGCTTCAGAATTGATGCTCCATTGCTTCATGAAGGGCCAGGAGTTAGCCGTCCAGTCCCTTTGGATTAAAAAAAAAAAAACACTCATAAGCTGCTGATAATCCTCAACTTATGACCCCAGCTGAGCTCAAAATTTCCATTGCTGTTATTTCCATGCCTCATTTTACATCCTTTCTTGTTGAAGTGGTTAAGTGAATCCCCGAAGTTGCTGAGTTAGTTACATGGTCGTCAAGTGAATCTGGCTTCCCCATTGACTAGGCTTCTCAGAAGGTTGCAAAAGGGGATCATGTGACCCTGGGATACTGCAACCGTCATGAGTCTGTTGCCAAGTGTCCAAATTTTGATCACGTGACCATGGGGATGCTGCAACAGTAGTTAAGTGTGAAAAACAGCCATGTCACTTTTTTCAGTGCGGTTGTAGTTTCAAACGGTCACTAAATGAACTGTTGTAAGTTAAGAATTATCTAAGGAACCAAGTTCAACAAGTATCTACCATTACAAAATTAAGAGATGAATATATTATGAATATTTTTTATAATATTAATCATTAGTATTTTAATCACTCCTTATCACCTATCCCCTCCCACTTGTGACTGTATGACTGTAACTTTGTTGCTTGTACCCTTACAATTTATATTGACTGTTTCCTAGTATGACTTGATTGCTTATTGTACCCTATGACTGTTATTAAGTGCTAATACCTGATGATTCTCAACTCTCGACGAATGAATCTTTCCTTTTATGGATACTGAGAGCATTTGCACCAAGACAAATTCCTTGTGTGTCCAATCGCACTTGGCCAATAAAGAATTCTAGACAGACAGACAGATAGATATAGTTATTTTAAATGCATTGATGATGTTAGCCAGTTTGATAATGAAACATCTGCTAGAAAACCAGCAAGCTCAGAGAGCACCACGAACTCAGCTGCTCCACTGAGCACTGAGAACTGAGCTACAAATATTCTCTTCTATCAGTAAAATATTTTAAAAATTGGAAGCACTTGTTTAAACTTCGGGAGAGGTGGTTATATTATTATATTTTTTAAAGTCAGAGGTCATTACTGTTAGAAATTTATTTGATGTGTGTATATGTATGTACACACACACATATATGCATACATATATAGATACATGTGTGTATTTATATATGCACACACACACACACTTTTCATTTGTTTTTTATTCCCCTTCCCATTTCCCTTGTATGTTTGTTTGTATTTTAATGGCTGGCTTTGAATTTCACTATTTAATAAAGATATCATCAAGAGTCAAACAAACAAGTACCTACAAGTACCGTTACCAAACTGTCAACACAACTCCACCGGGTTCCAGCGCTGAATTTTACTGACTCATCAGCTGCCACAACACAGACGCACACAGACACACAAAGACACACAGAGAGAGGATTTCCTTAATCAGTTCTGGACCACCCACACAAAACTTAAGAGTCAAGGACCTCGCCTTTCAAGATCCTTGGCTAAGATGCCTCTCACGAGAATCGCTTACAGCATGATTTTTACAGATTGAGACTTTCGGGCAAGGTGAAAAGAAAGCTTACTCAAGGACTTCTCAACTTTGGTGACTTCAGCTGTGTGAACTTCAATTCCCAGAATCCTCAATATGGCCACGGTTGAGAATTGTGGGAGTCGGAGAGCCTGGGAATCAGTTGTGAAAGTAACTGACAGATGATGCATAATGCTTAAAGTAGGGGGGGGGGTGTCCAAACTTGGAAACTTTTAAGACCTGTGGGCTTCGAGTCCCAAAATTTCCCAGCCAGCCATGTTAGTGGATGATGACTTAAACATGAGTCAGCAGTATGCAGCAGCAGCCAAAAACCTAATACAATCCTTGGTTGAGTGTGTGTGGTTCTTGTTTTTTAATCAGGGCAACCTGGTCTACCCAAATATGGGACGGAGCATACTGCTTCCGCTTTCACCCTTCAGCCCCAATCCAGGAGCCTTCACAGGAAGTCGCTTTCGCAACAAACTGTTTTTGTCTTAAATTTATATTTACTGACGAAGAAATAAAGGGGGACTAGTATAGATCTATTTCAAGATATTTAGTTCTCGTCAACTAGCCATGCCCTTCTGGGATTCGAACCTGGGCTACTTATATATTAAGTAGATGTATTAACTTCTAAACCTCTAATCCTTGGTTGTATAAACAGAGGCACAGAATCAAAACCACGTGAAGTATTTGCACCGCTTTATAAAGCCTTAGCAAGGCCATACCTGGGATACTGCATCCAGTTTTGGTCACCACGTTACAAAAAAGATGTTGAGATTTTGGGTAAGAAGAGCAACTAAGATGATTAAAGGCCTGGAGACTAAAACATATGAAGAACGGTTGCAGGATTTAGGTTTGGCCAGTCTAGAGGAAAGAAGACTAGGGGTGATATGATGGCAGTATTCCATTATTCGAGAGGCTGCTACAAAGAAGAGGGGGTCAACTTATTTTCCAAAGCATCAGAAAGCAAGACAAGGAACCATAGAAGGAAACTAATCAAGGAGAGAAGCAACCTGGAATTAAGAGAAACTTCCTAACAGGGAGGACAATTAACCAATGGAACAACTTGCCTTCTAATGTTGTGGGTGCTTCATCACTGGAGGTTTTCAAGAAGAAACTGGACAGTCACTTGTTTGAAATGGTAAAGGATCTCCTTCTTGAGAAAGGGGCTGGACTAGAAGACCTCCAAGGTTCCTTCCAGCTCTATTCTAATTCTAAGGTTGCCAAGATTGGACACCCCTGAATTAAAGCAAGACCCAGCTGGCTGTTTTCTAGCTATGCCAAAGAGATGAAGCAATTGGAGCACACAAACAAGGTTGGCTCCAATAAACTAATTCTAAAATTTACCTTGCATTCAAGCAACAAGGATTAACAATGCCAGCTAGGCAACTATCCCTACTTTTTTAGCATTCCATGGTGGAATCTCCAGATAGAGATAGAAGCACTGAATTTTTTCAACCAAGGGCTAGCCAGATACTGCCACCTTTTGCAGGACTCTTGTCAATTCTGCCTTTGATGCCCTCAGTGAGAAAACACCAAGTGCATGGCTCAAGGAAAACATGGTTTTTGTGCAATCCATCTGCCTGTGGCCTTTACTGCAAATGTAGCAGTAGCCCACGTTGGGCACTAGATGGCAGTGCAGATCTCCAGCCCAACCTTTAAAAGGGTGAATTAAACATGTTCAACCTGTTCATCCCTGCCTACAGACAACCACACAAGTTACAGCTTGATGCATTATAATAAATATGACAATATATCCAAAGTTAGTGACTAGCAAGGATCCCAGTCAGTGGTGGGATTCAATTTGTTTTACTACCGGTTCTGTGGGCGTGGCTTGGTGAGCTTTGCAGGGGAAGGATAATGTAAAATCTCCAGTCAGAGGTGGGATTTGCAGGTTCTCCAAACTACTCAAAATTTCTGCTACCGGTTCTCCAGAACTGGTCAGAACCTGCTGAATATCACCTCTGGTCCCAAGTCCACATGGACGTCTGTGCCAGATAAAACCTGGAATGCATAATCTTTACAAAGGCTTCACATTCTCTACCTGGAGAATTCTGGGAGTTGGTCTTAAAGTTGCCAAGATTGGAAAACACTGGATTCAAGGCCGTTTTGAAAAGAAAGCTAAAAGGAGTCACCCTAACTCTGAGCTCAGAAGATAAGCCACAGCCCTAAAAATAAAAATATTCTTGAAAGAGTCTCTTTTCCTGGTTAAGCCATCACTCTGCTAAACAAATAATTCCCTCAATACTGTCCAAGTATTTACAAAGTGTGCACTACTATTTCTGTTAATCTTCTCATCGCTCCTTATCACCTATCCCCTTCCCACTTGTGATTTTAGGACTGAAATTTTGTCACTTGTATCCTTACGAATTTATATTGACTGTTTCCTAGTATGATTTGATGGTTGATTGTACCCTATGACTATCATTAAGTGTTGTACGTTATGTTTCTTGATTCTTAACGAATGTACCTTTTCTTTATGTATACTGAGAATATTTACACCAAGACAAATTCCTTGTGTGTCCAATCACACTTGGCCAATAAAGAATTCTATTCTATTCTATTCTATTCTATAATTTCAGCAGTGAGATTTAAATGGATGCCATTTTGTAAATTCCTAGAAAGAACTGGAAGCAGAGGTGCCAGTAAAATATCAGGACGTCAATAAGGAAATTGAAAGTGGTTGACTGGAGCCAACTTTTCTGAATTTTCAACTGCTTTCAACTGATGGTGGTGAAGGAAGAGGTGGCCTCTAAGGAAAGGAAAGGTTTTATATGACACACCACTGTTCTTTTCACATTACAGATCCCAAATATTCCTCACAGATTCCCCAGAACACAGTTTCAATGCTTCTTCATGCAACAAAGAAGGCTGTGTTTGCACTAACATTGTGGCAGTGGGTAAAGATTCATGCAAAATGCCAGGCTTGATGAATCACAAGATTGATGGGAGGGATATCAACAACCTCAGATATGCAGATGATACCACTCTAATCGCAGAAAATGAAGAGGAATTAAGAGCCTCTTGATGAGGGTGAAAGAGGATAATGCAAAAGTTGGCTTGAAACTCAAAATACTAAGATCATGGAATCCAGTCCTACCACTTCCTGGCAAATAGAAGGGGAAAGAAATGGAAACGGGGACATATTTTGTTTTCTTGGGCTGCAAAATCACTGCAGACAGCGATTGCAGCCATGAAATTGAAAGATGCTTGCTCCTTGGGAGGAAAGCTATGGCAAATATTAAAAAACAGAGGCATCACTTTGCCAACAAAGGAGCCAAATAGTCAAAGCTATGGTTTTTCACAGGAGTAAGGTAAGGCTGTGAGTCTGTAGAGATTCTCAGTCATCCAGATCATGGTTGTCCCAAAGATGCTTTTTCAGGAGGCAACTGGCCATTCTTGTTTTTCCTTTGAAGACGTTTTGCTTCTCATCCAAGAAACTTCTTCGGCTCCGACAGGATAGTGGGGAATGGAAGGATTTGTATTCCTTGCAGATGGCTGGTCATTTGCATCCTTTTAGTAGGTCCTTGAAGCATCTGGAGGTTTATCTGTATCCTCAGGGTCACTCCTGGTTCCTGTAGTCTGTAGTTTTTTCCCTCTGGAAAAATGTCTGTGAGAGTTGGATCATCAGGAGGTGTCTATAGAAATTCTCAACCATCCAGGTCATGGTTGTCCGAAAGGTGCTTTTCAAAATCCAATTGGAATTCACAGAACTGAAAAATCTTCTTGGATGAGAAGTGAAATGTCTTCAAAGAAAAAACAAAGAAAGTCCAGTTGACTCCTGAAAAAGCACCTTTGGGACAGAGCCCTAAGGAAGGCTGAGCGTCGAAGAATTGAGACTTTTGAATTGTGGTGCGGGAGAAAACTCTTGAGAATCCATTTTGACCACAGGGAATCAAATCAGTCAGTCCTAAAGGAAATGAACCTGGCTGTTCTTTGGAAGAACAGATATTGAAGCTGAAGTTCAAATACTAATTGGCCACCTCATGAGAAGACAGATTGGAGAAGACCCTGAGGTTGAGAAAGATGGAAGACCAAAAGAGAAGGGGATGGCAAAGGATGAGATGGGTAGATTGTGTTATCAATGCAATTGCCATGAATTTGGACAAACTCCAGGGTGGAGAACAGGGGGCCCCTGGAGTAGTGTGGCCCGTGGATTGCAAAGAGTTAGACACAACTTAGCGACTGAACAGCAAGTAGATAAAGATGAAACAAACATCGTGTGACACTCTGGATGAATCCAACATTCTGCTCCATTTTATTAATGTATAATTTAAAGGTATTAGTCACCACCACCACCCCAACTCAACACTGATTCTACACTCATGGCAGCGCATGGATTAAAAAGATACAATTTTCTAAAAACAAAAAGTAAATATTATAGCAAGAGCAAACATATCCTAACCAGAACAAACACTGTACAGCAGAGGGACACACCCTGAGAAACAAACCAAAAGAGATTTTCAGAGATTATTTTGAAAGTTTGCAAGGTTGGGGTCTGTCTGAAATTCCAGGCAGATGTTCTTCAGAAAGGACTCGCTTCCCAGGCGTTATCAGATGACATTGTTTCATGGCTGGGACATGAAAACAAGGCTCCTCTGTTGGAATTTTACAAGATGGTCAAAAATGATGGGAGAGAGGCCGGTCCCTCAGACAGGCAGGCCCTAAGCTGTGGGCCAACACCAGTCCACAGCATGTTAGAAACTGGGCCGTGCAAAGCCCCCATCCATGGGATGCAGGCAGCACACAAAACCACGGCCCCTATGGTCCACAGAAAAACCTCTCTGTGGAACCGGTCCATGGTGCCCAAAAGGTTGAGGCCACTACCCTAAGCCATGAAGGGCTTTAAAGGTGATAGCAATAGCACTTAGATTTATATACTGCTTTACAGTGCTTTACAGCCCTCTCTAAGCAGTTTACAGAGTCAACAAATTGTCCCCAACAATCTGGGTCCTCATTTTACAGATGTTGGAAGGATAGAAGGCTGAGTAAACCTGGAGCCTGGTGAGATACCTAGAACCATCAACTGATCTAGGAGCCAACTAGTAGCCAATGAAGCTGCCATAGCAGAGTTATTACATGGTTGTATCAAAATGCATCCATACTTTTGTGTGTGTGTGTGTGTATGTGTGTGTCTTTACAGGTAATCCTTGACTTACAATCATTTGTTCAGTGATTGTTCGAAGTTACAATGGCCCTAAAAAAAGTGACCCAAGACCATTTTTTCACACTTATAACCATTGCAACATCCCCCATGGTCACATGATCAAAATTCAGATGCTTGGAAACTGATATGGATTTATGACTGTTGTAGTGTCCCACGGTCATATGATCCCCTTTTGCGACCTTCTGGCAAGCAAAATCAATGAGGAATCCAGTTTCACTTAACAGCTGTGATACTAACTTAACAATGGCAGCTATTCACTTAACAGTGGCAAGAAAGGTCATAAAATGGGCTCAAATTCACTAAACAGTTGTCCGCTTAGCAATGGAAATTTAAGGCAGAATAGGAATAGGAATAGAAAGAAATAGAAATAGAATTCTTCATTGGCCAAGTGTGGAATTTGTCATTGTTGCATAAGCCCTCAGTATACTTAAAAGCTAAATCATGATAACATGATCATAGCCATTGTAAAAATATATTCATCATAAATCATAAGATATAACACTTAGTGATAGTCATAGGATACTAAATAAGCAATCAGTATAAACCATACTAGGAAACTAAATAAAACAATATATATTGTAAAGATACAAGCAATTAAGTTATAATCATAAGTAGAAAAGGAGATAGGTAATAGGAAAGATGAGAAGAATAACAGCAATCAGAAGTGGGATTCTACCAGTTTGCACCTATTTGCTAGAACTGGTTGTTAGAAGAAATTACTGGGCTAATCCTGTAAGGAAGGCAGAAAGGAAACATTCTGGTGTTGCTTACAGAAACTGCCTCTCTGTTAATCCTTATTACATTCTTGGCAGGACTAGGCTTCCTGTCTCAGGAACCTCTCTGGAGTTTTCTTTCCCTCTTTTGCTGGTACTTTGCTTGTGTGCAGTGACCATTCAAAGTTACAGTGGCACTGAAAAAAGTGACTTAAGAGCCTTTTTCACACTTATGACTGTTGCAGCATCCCCACAGTCATGAGAGGTTAGGCAAGGAGATGCGTGCCTCGATGTGAGTGATATTGAGTTGGCCACACCCAGCCAATAACATGACCACCAAACCATGGTGATCCAAGCCAAGACCACCAACTAAGCCACGCCCACAGAACTGGTTGTTAAAAAATTTGAATCCCACCCGATAGCAATACAGCCTTACTAAATAGTTTGACAGTGTTGTGGGAATTAGTTGTTTAGCAGAGGGATGGCATGTTTTTTGGGGGGGGAACTGTCCTTGTGTCTAGTTGTTCTGATGTGCAGTGCTCTATAGCATCATTTTGAGGGTAGGAGTTGAAACAGTTTATGTCCGGGATGTGAGGGGTCTGTAGATATTTCCACAGCCCTCTTTTTGACTCATGCAGTATACAGGTTCTCAATGGAAGGCAGGTTGGTAGTAACTGTTTTTTCTGCAGTTGTAATTATCCTCTGAGGTTTGTGTCCGTCTTGTGGGATTGCAGAGCCAAACTAGACCATTACAGAGGTGCAGATGATAGACTCAATAATTCCTCTATAGAACTGTATCAACAGCTCCTTGGGCAGTTTGAGCTTTCTGAGTTGGCACAGAAAGAACATTCTTAGTTGTGCTTTTTTTGATGATGTTTTTGGTGTTAGGTGTCCATTTTAAGTCTTGAGATATTATAGAACCTAGAAACTTGAAGGTCTCTACTGTCAATATCGTGTTGTCTAGTATTGTTAAGAGGTGATAGTATAGGAGGGTTTCTCCTAAAATCTACCACCATTTCTATGGTTTGGAGAGAAGGAAAAAAATTACCTGTATTCTGAACCAGCTGTAGCTTCCGAGGGGCAGCCCCATGTGGAGTGTTTTGCAATAATCTACGACAAAGTTACCCTGATCCCTCTTTTAACTCTGCTCCCAGATTCTGCCACCTTTTCATGGTCAGGCTAAAAGCTTGACCATGCCATGGCCAACTCTGGATCTCCTTCTGAGAAGTCCAACTCAGAATGGATCTGTGTGACTTTATATGGCAAATGTTTAGAGAAGGGGTCCCCAATCCCAGACCGTGGAATGGCACCGGTCCACAGCATGCCAGCAACCAGGCCACACAAACAAGCAAAGCCCCATCCATGGGATGCAAGCAGCACACGAAACCGTACCTCCTCTGGTCCACAGAAAAGCCTTTCTCCACGGAACTGGTGCCTGTTTAGTTTAGTTTATTGTCATTGCACCTCATACAACAAAATCAAACACCATCTTCAGTGCACATCATGACCATGACCATGAAAATAAACACAAACACACATCCTTCACCCTCCACACATTGAACCGAAAACCCTCAACACTACACCAACACTGTACTATACAGTAGAATTCAATAGAGTTGCTGCCCTGGGATAGAAGCTGTTTTTCAGCCTATTTGTCCTTATTTTTATTCTTCTGTCTTGTCTGCCAGATGGTAATAGTTCAAAAAAAGGGTGCCCACGATGAGATGCCCCAAGGATTGGGGGCCAATGGTTTGGAGTAGAGGTGTCAAACTCAATTTCATCAGGGTTGTGTTTGACCTGATGGGGGAAGCATGGCCAGGATGGCCGTGGCCAGCTCGTCATTCGTGTTGGGTCACCTGTGATGGCCAGAGCACTCTGCCAGTGAAAACGGCCTCCCGAGCTCCGTTTTTGGCTGTGATGGTCTCCTGCAGTCCTCTGCAAGCCAAAACATAGCTCGGGAACTATGCTCACAGCCCTTACAGATTCCATTTTCAGCCTCCTGCAACCCTCTGCCAGCAAAAAACGGAACTCAGGAGGGCCCCTTGCAACCCTTCCAAGCTCAATTTTCGCTGGCAGATGCACCACGGACCGGTCCTTCACTGTTTCCAAAGCAGCCCCACAGTCCAGATCTAAGCACCCTGCGGGCCAGTTTAACAGCCCTGGTTTAGAGCATTCATCACAGCAACTCTTGTGTATGGTGACAACCTATCAACAAGGTACCGTGAACCAGAGGTAGTATTCAGCACGTTCTGACCAGTTCTGGAGAACCGGTAGCAGAAATTTTGAGTAGTTCGGAAAACCACAAATACCACGTCTGACTGGCCCCACTCCCATCTCTTTTCTCCCTCCCGAGTCCCAGCTGATTGGCTGAGTCTCCTTTGGTTGCCTTGCACAGGAGAACGGAGCTGGAAAGTAGGTTAGTGGGGTGGGAAGGGAATGGGATTTTGCAGTAAACTTTCCCCTGGAGTAGGGAGGGAATGGGGATTTTACAGTATCCTTCCCCTGCATGCCCACCAAGCCATGCCCACAGAACCGGTAATAAAAACAATTTAATCCCACCACTGCCTTGAATGTTCATAACCTCTACCTCCCATCTTCTCCTTTCTCTCCATCAGGGATAAGAAAGGAGCAACTGCATTCTGGTCTGCCAGCTAAAGATCTCCTTCTCAGGCCCTTAAGTATCACTTTAATCCAGCCTCTCTCAAATTTTGTACACTAGAAGAACCCTTGAAATAGTTTACAACTCATGCAACCCTGCATAAACACTTTATCTACAATTCGCAGAATATTCAGCATGACCAGTAAGTTGAAAATATAATAATGCCATGATAAAATAAAGGAATTAACTTTATTTAATAATGAAACAGAATGTTATAATGTATATATTTGCGAATAAGCCTACCCAGGTAAGACGACCCTTCAAACTTTTAATGATAGCTTGAAAAATGTGCCACCCAGCTCAAAATGTTCATACCTTTTAATTATTTCCAAACAGCTTATCTGTAGGTGGTGCATTTTTCATGGTACTTGTTTTTTTAAAAAATCAGGGTCTCCTTATTTGTGGATGAGCTCTATAAGTAATGTATGGCAGTGTTTTCCAACCTTGACCACCTGAAAATATGTGGACTTCAACTCCCAGAATTCCCCAAACAGCATGGGTGTGCTTTTGCTGAAAACTGGAAATAAATGTCATTTTTTGGATAAAACTGTCATCAACTGCAGTCATGGAACTATGGAACACTGCTGCAAATGTGGCGCTGTGGCCAAGCACCCAAAATGCAGTCATGTGATTACGGGGGGTAGGGGGGAACCATCAGATTGGGTCATTAGTGCCCCCCCCCGTGTGGGTTCATCAGAAGTTTGAACACTTGCTAAGCAACCAGACATTAGTTGAGCATTACCTGTATAGGAGATTACCAGCATTAACCTGTGCATATTTATTCAAAGGTCCACTCTGTAATGAGGATTGCTCCCAAGAAAATATTTTTAGATTGCTTCTCGCTTTATATAAACAGCGATGTGGCCTCAAGCGGATTTCCTCACCAAATTGTTTTGCAGATTATGAACTTCAATTCCCAGAATTCTCAGAAATTGCCTCATTGGATCAGGAATTCTGGGAATTGAAGTGTATATATTTGGAAAGGGCCCAAGATGGAGAAGGCTGGCAGAGAGGTTGGAAATACTTAGAACATGATCTAAAAAGCATGGAACTGAGCTGGGATCATTTTGTGATTTTTTTTTTTCTGAAAAAAAAAATTGGGAAGGGCTTTTAGAGATCATCCAACCCAGATTGGATCCAACCCAAAATGGATTACAGCATCTTTGACAAATGAATGTCCAACTCTTGTTTAGAACAATCTTTCTCAAACTTGGCGTGGACAGAATCCTGGTTGGGGAATTCTGGGAGTTGAAGTGCTCACATCTTAAAGTTGCCAAGGTTAATAAATCCCAATTTATTTATTTGTATCTCACCTTTATTGTTTTTACAAATAACTCAACATAACGAACATATCCAATACATTTCCCCCCTCCTATTTTCCCCACAACAACAACCCTGTGAGGTGGTTTGGTCTGAGAGAGAGAGTGACTAAAGTTTAGAGACATCAGGCAAAGAATTAATTACTTCATTTGGCAGCCTGGCTGTTGTACATTCAGAAACTTTATCCTGATGACTAGTTGGATCACCTTGCAGTTTTGGTTCTGGTCTTACCCTCTGTCTAGCATAATGTTTCCACTTTTAACAACCTTGGTAAGAAATGCCTTACTAAGGCATACTTTCTTGCTAATAATTGAGACCTGCAATACATAATTTTATTAAGTGTTTCTGGGAAACATCTACTCAGCTAGGCAAATCCTATCCCACAATATTCTTTCGTTATTATTGCAATAATCTATTTCCAATCCATAATCTCCAAGTATGCTCTACCCTTTGGGAATTGCTCTAAAGGTGTCTTCCATAACTATCTAGGATTGTCCTCCTCTTTTAAAGATATAGGACATCTTCTTCTACGGGCTGCAATTTTTTTAACAACTGGTTCTCTGGCTGGGTAGGCCTGGCTGGTCGGTCATGTGACTGGGTGGTGACATAAGTCATCTCACCCAGCCCCGCGTCTCAGCCACTCACCTCAAAGGCAGAGATAATCCCACCACTGGTTGGTCCCGGCCCTGCCCATTTTTCACCTTGTTTTTTGGGCCGTTTCCATGCTGTTTTTCAGGCCTTTTTCAGGCCATTTTGGGGGCATACTCAGGCTGTTTTTTAAGCTGTTTTTGGCCAGAAAAACAGCCAAAACGGCCCCAAAATGCCCAAAAAACAGCCCAAAAATGGGCTTTTTTCATGCCATTTTTGGCCCTGAAAACAGCCTGAAAAACAGCCTAAAAATGAGTGGGGGCAGGTCCAGCCAATGCTGGGTTTTGCCAAACTGCACATAATCTTAACTACCAGTTCGCCCGAACCGGTGCAAACTGGCAGCAGCCCACCTCTGGTTGTCTTTGCTTAACAACTGCCTGTTAAGTGACTGTCTGAAGTTACGATGGCACCGAAAAACAATCCCAGTTCTGGTTTTACGACTAGTTCTTCCACTTATGCCCATTGCAGCATCCCTGCTAGCTCATGCTCAAGATTTGAGCACTTCACCAAAAAGCAGAATCAATGGAGAAGCCCTTCGTAAAACTGCAAGTCACCATTACATAGTGATTCACTCAACCACCCACACAACTGCTTAAGGACCAAATGGGAAGAGATGCCATTACAAAGCCACATGTTTCTCAGTGACCATGTTGTTTAGCAATGGAACTTCTAGTTCCAACTGTGGTCACTACCTCTGTGTACCTTTGTGTACTACCTTTGTGCTTCTGGAAAAGTTCAGATTCCTTAAGATAGGGAAGAGGCCTTTCTGAGGACTTTATTTGGGTGCAGTGATGCTGGTTTGAGTACATTAGGATCAAGCTCAAATAAAACACAATGGCAAAACTGAGCAACTTCAGAGAAAAATCACCAAGATGATGAAGGATCTGAGACCAACCTTATGAGATGTGGTTAAAGGATCTAGCTCCAGGCAGTTCTAGACTTATAATCATTCATTTAGTGACCAAAGTTGCAATGGCACTGGAAAAAGTGACATGATCATTTTTTACACTTTGCAACATTCCATGGTCACGTGATCAAAATTTGGGTCATATTTGTGATGGTTGCAGTATCCTGGGGTCAAAGGATCACTTTTTGCAACCTTCTGATGAGCAAAGTCAACAGGAAAGCCGGATAAATTTAACAACTGTGTTACTAACTGAACAATTGCAGTGATTCACTTAACATCTGTGGAAGGAAAGATCATAAAATGGGGGCAAAGCACACTTAACAACTGTCTCCCATGTAGCAATATAAATTTTAGGCTCAATTGAGGTCATAAGTTCAGAATTACCTGTATTTATTTACTGATTTAGATACTGATAATAATAACAGATAATTAGAGTTGGAAGGGACCTTATAACTCATCTAGTCCATCCCCCCACTCAAGTGGGAAACCCTACACCATTTCTGTCAGAAAGTTTCTCCTTATTTCCAGGTTAAATCTCTCCCTGATCAGCTTCCATCCATTACTCGTCTGGCCTTCGGGTGCTTTGGAGAATAGCTTGACTCCCCTTCCTCTCTGTGGCAGCCCCTCAGATATTGGAAGGATGCTATCATGTCTCCCCTGATCCTTCTCTTTACTAGACTAGCCATGCCCAGTTCCAGCAACCATTCTTCATATGTTTTTGTCTCCAGTCCCTTAATCATCCTAGTTGCTCTTCTCTATACTTTTTCTAGAGTCTCAACATCTATTTTTATAATGTGGTGGCCAAAACTGGTACTCTAGGTGTGGTCTTACTAAGACTTTATTAGAGTGCTATTAGTACCTCCCTTGATCTCGATTGTATCCCTCTGTTAATGCAACTTAGGATTTTTTAACTGATTTTATTTAGAAAGCACCCAACTCCATAAAACTATGTGGTATCAACATCAAGATGATGATGTTATTATTATGGTAGAGATTAATAATAAAAAATCAAAAAATATATAGTGACAAAAAAACCTCACAGGCAACACACGCTGGGAAAGCTAAAAGAAAATTCCATTTATAATTGAAACCAACAATATCAATAAGAACAAAGTAAAAAACAACACGGCAAAAGCAAACAAATCTAATAGATACTGCATCTTGCAAGAGAGGCTTATATATCATCCTGGAAAAAAGCCAATTTTTAAAAGTTTTTCTAAAGAGTAAAATAGACAGACAAGCTTCCAACATAATAATTGAGGTGTTGAAGTAGGAATAGAGCAGGGGTGTCAAATTGGATTTCTTCAAGGGTCGGATCAGCATTGTAGTTCTTCTCCATGGGCTGGGGCTGGGGGGAGGGAAGGGCTGTGAGATGGGCTGGACTGCCTCCTGCATCATCCTGCCGGCCAAAACGCGGGCGCGGGGGCCCCACACACGCAACCCATTTTGGCCAGCAGGGTGCTGCAAGAGGCTGTCTAGCCCGAAAACAGGGCTCTTACCCCACGCCCCCTTTTCACTAGCCAAGGCTTTTGCAGGCCAGATTTAAGCACCATGAGGGCTGGATCCAGCCCGCAAGCCTTGAGTTTAAACACCCCTGGGATAGAGGAATCTAGTTCTCCAATCCCTCTTCGGGCTGGAATCACTCTGTGTGACTTTGGGCCAGTCCTTTTCTCGGCAAAATCTACTTCATAGGGTTATAGCTGTGGAGATAAAATCAGAGAAGTGAATCTTATACATGCTATGGGAAAAGCAGGGTGGCAATCTAATAAATGAATCAATATTTTGATAACAGGTTTCATGATTATAAACCTTGCTTGATATTAATTAGTTTGATGCAATGACAATGCTCTCTGACCTTGGTTGTTTTCTTGCTGACGTTTCATTACCTGAACTAGGTAACATCATCAGTGCTAGATGGGAGTGGGGTTTATATAAAATGAGGATCAGCTCCACTCCCTACTAACACTGATGATTTTACCTAGTTTGGGAATGAAAGGACTGTAAGAAAACAGCCAAATGTTTACTGTTGGTTAGTTTTGCAGTTCCTTTATTGGGATATTGTTTAGTTGTTTGTTGGTCTGATGTTAACCTTGGAGATAATTTATGCTCATCTGGGTGCTAATTGCTGGTAGGGAAGTGGGGAAGAAAAAAAAATACCAAAACAAACAGCTAAAAGATAAACTGAGAGCAATTTCCCACTCCTTACTAGCACTGATGATATTACCTACTCTGGTAATAAAATGTCTGCAACCAACTTCACAGACCACCAAGGACCCTTCATTTCAACCCCGAGCTTCCAATATTCCCAATTATCAATACAATAATTCTAAGGAAGGAAAATTCACAGACACTACATCACAGCCTTGAGACCTCCCCAATTCTTGAAATTGCAATTTTTTTTATCCACAGCAAAGTGGATATGAACCATTCTACAACTCTGCTGGCCCATAACTGTGCAAGACTCAGTGGCAATTCTGTTCAACATGAACAGAAAATGTTTATTCTGTCTATAATCTCTGGCATGATCAAAAAAGAAAATGAATTAAGAAGCGGGTAACCACAGGTATCGGATGAAAAGTTTTGAAACTATCGAAGACATATTGCAGCTGGTTGAGATTGGAATTATAAAGCCGGTGAATGTCAGAACAGAACACAGGAAAATATGTTTTTACACCCAGTAGAGATCATCTGGCTTCAAGAAAGATCTTAATCAAACCACTGTAGTTCACATTCCCATCACTACCCACACAGATGTTTATATATTATTTCAGTTTGGGCATTTGGGATGAACACTCAGCATATTTCAAATCATGCCAGGCCATACAGAAAGGAGGAAAAAGAAAAAGAGAGAGAGAGAAGAAGGAGGAGAAATGTAGTGAAAGCGAGAGAGTGCAACAGTAAAAAGAGAAAGAGAAAAGAGAGAGAAAGAGAGAAAGTCAGACAAATTTGTAGCTAATCTTGGAAATGTACTGTAATTCTCATGCATGAAAATCTTTGGGTCAGTCATTCTCTCTCAGTTCAATCTACCTCACAGGGTTATTGTGAGAAAGGCAGGAGTTACTTATAAAATAATAAAGATGGAATAAAAATCTAATTAAATAAGTTGGGACAAGCTGGATTTTCCTTGGAGATGTGATCACCAAAAAAACCCCTAGGACTTTTGACTAAAAGAAAAAAAAAAGAAGACAAACAGCCAGGCTAAATCACTTTGATACTGCTGTCAAAAATAGATTATGGTCCATGATCTTACATCCCCGCTGAGGAACTAGACTCAAAGGAGACCATTTACAAACCCATACTAGATCCTTCTCTTGATTGTTCATTCTGATTAGCAACCAGATCTATCAAAAGGATTAAGACACTGAGAAGGTAAATGAAAAGTTTCTCTAGCCAACTTTCCATCCCTGAAACACCTGTTGAATGATTTGTTTCCTTTACGAACAGGTCTCCCTGTTTCCTTTCAGTTTGGGCCCTTTGAAAGATCCCTTCCTCCATGGAGGTTTGAGAGCTAGGACCTTGGTCCATTCTCCCAAAATCAAGGCACCCCCTCCTCATCCTTCTGAAAGCAAAGAATGGAGGTCCTATATCTGCAGCTTCCTAAAATCCTGAACCTCTCCTTGATCAGTAAGAAGGCCGAGATTAAGGTTTCCATATCTTTTAAGAACAGCACAATCAACTGGCTTGTGTGATCTGCTGCCGTGGGGGAGTGAGTTTGTTCTATTATACTTTACTAATTTATTTGATTCTTTTTGATCGTCTTTATTGTTTTAAATGTGGTTTTACATTCTGTAAACAGCCTGGAGTCGCCGTGGGCCAATAAGCGGCCATATCAATCCAACCAATCAATCAATCAAATACAAGTGCAGTCAGCAGAGGGAAGACACTTCAAAGGCTTTTTAAAGCAACTTTAAGGTGTGTGGACTTCAACTCCCAGAATTCATCAGCCACCATCCACTCTGGGGAATTCTGGGAGTCGATGTCCACACCTCTGAAAAGTTGAGAAACACTGTTTGTAAGAGAGAGAGAGAGAGAGAGAGAGAAAACGATCTTGACTTTCCCCATTTTACATTCAGACGTGTCTGACGACAATTTCATCATCAGCATCCGCTCCCAAACGAGCCGGCTTATTTACACAGGGTTGTTCCACCACAACTTGTACCGCTGATCCCTCTGGGGGCGGAGTACAAGATCCGTGTGGCTCTTTTCCTTGGGGCCGGATCCCATTCTTCCCACGTTTCACAAAAGCATCCCCTTCTCTCGATCAACCCCACCCGCCTCAAAACAACAGCCCTGACCCAACCAAATTCGCCCGGCTTAGGCCACCAGATGAACTACTCCAGAGCCAATGGTTTCTTTTGTTAACCCTGGAGGAGGAAAGGGTTTCTTTGGATGGAGGAGGAGGAGGAGGAGGAGGAAGACGAAAAGGATCAGGAGCCGGTTGGGAGTCTCCCCCCCCCCCGGCGCCCCTGGCAGAGATCCGCGCCAGAGACCACTGTTTTCGATCCCCAGGCAGCGGGAGAGCGGAGATCCGGGCGGAGGGAGAGAAAAAGCGAGAAAGGAAGGGAAAGAGGGAGATTGCGGTGGGGGGACACGGGAGGTTCCGCTTCCTTCGGAGATCCTCGACGCCCCCCCCCCCCCCGATCCTTCCCTAGCGTCCGGCCGGATCGATCCCTGAAGGGGCGCCTCACTCGACTGAGCCCCGCGGCCACAAGCGGGGATCCCCTCCGTGCTTCTCGGCTGGCGCAGCAAACGCGGAGCTCTGGCGGGTGGCGTCGACGAGGCGGCGGTCGGGCGCTCTCCCATTCAAGTGCGGGGAGCGCATGGGTGCCAGAGCCCGGCCAGCAGGTGCGCTCCTCCTGCTGCCTGGCTCGCCGCTGGCCAAGGCAAAAGCCGCCTCCTGCTGGCTCTCCGGGGCTCTCCTCGGCGGCCCCCCCTCCGCTGGGAGCATCCCTCCTCCTGCGGGGCCTGGGGCGGGGGGGGGGTGAGTTTACTCCAGTCAATCCCTCTCAAACCCCTCCCCGGCCTCGCCAACCCGCTTTCCCCCGTCGCAAAGCCACATGGCGCTTCTCCCTTTTGGCGCGGCGCACTCACCCCAGCCGTGGGCTGTCAACCAATCAGGCAGCCCTTGGTTGGGGGGGGGGGGGGAGGAGCCAATAAGGAGACGCCAGTGGTCTGAGCGGATCGCCCGGCCTGATTATTGGCTGCTGGGGGAATCCAGCGGGAGGGACTTTGCCGCCGCTGCTCTCCGGGTCTGGGGGGATGGAGTCGCGCTGGGCGCCCCCAGAAGGCAGATAATAGATAGAGAATCAGAGTTGGGAAGGGACCTTGTAGGTCATCTAGTCCAACCCCCCCCGCCTAAGCGGGAGTCCCTACACCGCTTCCGACAAAGGACAGTCCAATCGCCTCTTGAAAGTCTCCAGTGGTAAAGCTCCCACAACTTCCGAGGGCAAGCGGCTGCTGCTGTTGCAACTTTTGGGGAACTGGCGGCAATCTGCCACCGCTGGAGAAGGGGGATGCATAGAGGATGATTCTCCCTCCCCCACGAGTGGAGGGGCAGCCATGGTCCTCTTCCCCCCCCCCCCCCTNGCAGAAAAGATGCACCGTGGCAAATGCACCGTGGCACCAGTTTGGCTTCCTGGGTGCAAAAGTGCGTGGCTTTCGGGGGGGGGGAGGGTTAGGGGTTATAAGATGCCTAGTTGGCGTAGTGGTGGAAGGGGAGCCTGAGAAATAAAAAGGACATGAAATAAAGCTGTTGTGGTTGTGTTTCCGAGGCTTGAGAGCCTCGCGAGGGAGATGATCAGACTCATGTCAAGCTTGACCGACTAAATTTCCAATATCTCAGGGGGCCTTCAAACTTGAGAGCTTTTAAGACTGGTGGACTTTTAACTCCCAGAATTCCTCCTCCAGTCATGTTAGCTCAGGAATTCTGGGAGTCGAAGTCCACAAGTCTTCAAACTTGCCAAGTTTGAAGACCCTTGCGATAGCTGGACTTGGAGGCAGCACTGGCTCAGAGAGAAAGTCCCTCCAGAGAGTGGTGCAGACAGTGGAGATGGTGATAGGAAGCTCACTTCCTGTTATTCAGGATACTGCCTGTAAGCGCTATGTGCTTAGAGCTCAAAGCAGAGACCCCACACACCCACTTCATGGTCTGTTTCTGTTGCTCTCCTCTGGGGAGGAAGTTTTGAAGTATCTACAGCAGGATTACCAGATTCTGTAACAGCTTTGTTCCCTATGCTGTCCATCTGGTAAACTCACAAGATTGATTTCTCTCGCCATGTACATATATACATCCAAACTAGACTGTGTTGTTTCTCTATGCCATATATGTGCATAAATGCAAAATTTTGTATTTATTTATTTAGCCATATGTATGTAGTGTATGTTGGAGGTGGTGACCTTTTGAGAGCTGTATGCCCTGAAATTACATTTTAATATATGCCAAGTAGTGTACATATAAAGTGACAATAAAGTTATTAAGTGCTTGGAGGGGTCTCTGGTTGCTCTCTGATTGTGCTGTCCCAGCCAGTCTATGGGAATTGGATAGTTATATAGGAATTATGAGCTGTCCCCTTAAGGGGCATCATGGTAAATGTAGTTAAAGGTATCAGGGAAATGTAGTTCATGTCATCTGGCCACATCTGTAATCCTGATGGGTCACTAAATTGACCCTCAAGGGCTTGAGGGAGGTTTCCCTCCATTCTTGCCTGGACTCATGAACTGATAAGCAGCTTGCGAGATGGGTTGGGAAATAACCATCTTTTACTGTCCTGTCTCATGCACAGAGGTGGATTTGTAGTTGTGCAGATGCAGATATATATTTCTACAAGACATCCATAACAAAGTGCATTTATTGGTACATCAGGTATCTTCACAACTCACATTTATGATGAAATTCTTCTATAATGACCAATCCTTTGTATATCAGCCTTGCAGGTAAAAGATGGTTATTTCCCAACCCATCTCGCAGAAGCAAGCTGCTTATCAGTTCATGAGTCCAGGCAAGAATGGAGGGAAACCTCCCTCAACCCCTCAAGGGTCAATTTAGTGACCCATCGGGATTACAGATGTGGCCACGTGACATGAACTACATTTCCCAGGATACCTTTAACTACATTTACCATGATGCATTCCCTTAAGGGGACAGCTCATAATTCCTATATAACTATCCAATTCCCATAGACTGGCTGGGACAGCACACTGAGCTTGGTGGTTTTCTTGTGGACATTTCATTACCCATCTAGGCAACATCATCAGTGCTGGTAAGGGCTGGAGCCCTTGAGCTACAAATATTCTCTTTTATCTGGACATGGGCTGGCAGCCTATATAATGTTCTAGGGGAAGGTAAACAAGGTTCATAAGTCAGGCTAAGGCAGACCATCATGTGGCATCTGGGGAGGGGGATTCCTGAGGAAGATTTGGAGTATTTTTGCCCTTTGATTTACAACATTCACGTGTTAAATCGTGCTGTTTGCATACTTTCTTTATCCCTGGCCTGGGCAGGATCTTAGCCACTTGCTTGCTAGGAATAAAAAAGTGGGATGGGCATTTCAGCATGCAGGATATACTTTCTGTAAAAATAAAAAGGGGTGTGTGTGTTGATTATCATGTAAAACCCATACAAAAGGGCATAACATGTAAAACATATTGCCCTGCAATGAGATTAGAATAGAAAAGAAAAGAATTATTTATTGGCCAACTGTGGTTGGACACACAAGGAATTTGTCTTGGTACAAAATACTCTCAGTGTACAAAAAAGAAAATATACATTCATCGAGAATCATCAGGTACGACACTTAATGATAGTCACAGGGTACAATAAGCAATCAAATCATACTAGGAAACAGAGCTTAAGAGAAGGCAAGACTACAGGTAATCCTCAACTTAGTGACCTTTTGAAGTCACAACTGCATCAATTAAAAATAAATGACCATTTTTCACATGATTGTTGCAGCATCCCCATAGTCATGTGATTTACAGACGCTTGGCAGCTGACTCATATTTATGATGGTTGCAATATCCCAGGGATCATGTGATTTCCCCTTTAGCGACCTTCTGACAAGAAAAGTCAATGGGGGAAGCCAGATTCACTTAATAACCCTGTTCCTAGTTGAACCGTTGAGGTGATTCCCTTAACACAAGAAAGGTCATAAAATGGTGCAAAACTCACTTAAGAACTGTCTCACTTAGGAACAGAAATTTTAGGCTCAATTGTGGTTGTACGTTCTGGGTTCCCTGTATTTATTTACTGATTTAGATGTTTTTAATTTGTTTTCACTTAACAAATGTGGCAAGAAAAGTCATAAAGTAGAACAAAACTCACTTAACAAATTTAGCAACATAATTTTGGGTTCAATTGTGGTCGTAAGTTGGGGACTCCCTGTATCTTCCATTCTGACAGCAGATTATTTGATAGAATTTGAAAATATGGTTATTCCAGGTAGTCCTTGACCTTACAACTATTTGTTTAGCAATCAAAGACACCAACAGCACTGGGAAAAGTGATTTATAATGTAGTCCTTGTATTTATGACATCACAGCATCTTCAGGTTCATGTACTCAGAAAATCAGCTGCTTGGCAACAAGCATGTATTTATGAAGGTTGCAGCATCCCAGGGTCATCTGATCCCCATTTGCGACCTTCGCAGCCCATAAGCACAGTCAGTGGGGGTCGTTAGATTCATGATTCATTGAATCACTGGCAAAAAAGGTTGTTAAATTGAGTGTAGCTCTTTCAATAATCGGCTTGCTTAGGAACCAAAATTCTGGGAACCAATTGTGATTGTAAGTTGAGGACTACCTGTCCCAAAGGTGCTTTTTCCAAGAGGCAACTGGACTTTCTGGTTTTTCTTTGAAGACATTTCGCTTCTCATCCAAGAAGCTTCTTCCATTCTGAAGCCAGAACTGAAGAAGCTTCTTGGATAAGAAGCGAAACGTCTTCAAAGAAAAACCAGAAAGTCCAGTTGCCTCTTTAAAAAAAACCTTTGGGACAACATGACCTGGATAAGTGAGAATCTCCATAGACACTGAAGGTCCTCTCTGCTTTGTTTAATGTTAACATTCACCGCTGAGACATATGACCAGTGGGTCGTATGAATCCATAGTGTGTCAAGACTGGGTTTGCACCTTTTTAGATTATTTTATGGGTTAGCATGATATGGGAATACCTCTGAGCAAAGGTTATATTCATACTTTTGATACTGACAATGTGCACTTTTGATTTACGCAATCAGAGGCTTGAGCAAATACTGGCTTGTGGCCCAAAGGGTAATAATTATATGGCCAACTTCCTTCTGCAGCTTGATTTCTCTATTCTGTGTCTGCAATTCATTCATACAACATGTCAAGACATATTTTTGCACAACTCCATCTCAATTATAGGCTCACACAACATGTTGAAACAGAATTCACTCACAACAAAAGACAACCAGGTTAAACAAATTGTTGTGCCTTCCCACAATAAGTGAATCTGGTTACAAAGCACTTTATCTTATATACCAGTGATGGCAAACCTTTTTGTTGCCAAAAGCACAGAAATACCAAGTGCCGAAATGGGCCCATTTTTCGACTTCAAAGGCTGCAGTGGCTTCCCTCAAGCCCCTGGGAGGGTGAAAACGGCCTCCACTGGGCTCCAGAGGTCCTCCAGAGCTGAAAATGGGCATTTCCGGAAGACCTGTTTTTCGGCCTTCCGAGGCTGCAGAGGCTTCCCTCGAGCCTCTAGGAGGCCGAAAAAGGCCTCAAACCAACCGAAAATCAGCTGGGAGGCATGCGCATGTACAGTACAGGTAAGTTTGGCTGGGGCTCATGTGCCCGTATAAATGGTTCTATGTGCCACCTATGGCACAGTTGCCATAGGTTCGCCATCACAATTATATATCAATAGTTTTATGTTTGGAGGACAAAAAAACCCCGTACATCATCACTACTTAAAGGGAGCATTAACTTACCATGCTGACTGTTTTTCTGTGGGAAACACTGCTATTTTTCAGAGGGAACCATTTTTTCCTGATGCAAAAGTACAGGTGGTTCTTGACTTACGACCACAACTGAGACCAGAATTTCTGTTGTTAAGTGAGGCATAAGTGAGTCATGCCCAATTTTACAATCATTTTGACTCGGGTGGTTATGTGAATTGCTGCAATTGTCAAGTGAACCATGCACTCATTAAAAGATTCGAGCTTTCCCTTTAACTTGGCTTGCCAGAAGCCAGCTGGGACACTTACAAATGGTGATTACATGATCCCAGGACACTACAACTGTTGTGTATACAACTATTGTATATGTATGCTGATGGCCACTCAAATTTTGATCATACGACCGTAGGGATGCTGCTGCGAAGTCTGGCACTAAGTAACTTTTTTTCAATGCAGTTGTAACTTTGAATGGTCACTAAAGGAATAGTTGTAAGTGGAGGACTAATTGTACAAACTTGCAAAGATAAAGTTTGTTGAAGCCACTTTCTGGGAAATTTTAGTGTTGCTTTCCAGCACATTGCAAAGGAATAGAATTTAGGTCAGGATTACAGTATTAGCTATGCTTTTCCTTTACTAAGACCTACATTAATTCGGAATGATTGTCCCATGTAATTAGACTACCTACCAGTAAGTACTCAGATTTCTGTTGGTACAGAAAGAAGTGTTGGGGCAACTTTACGTTGCAACCTTCATAAAGTTCTACCCCAGGTGAACTCTTCTGAAATTCAAGGGCTTTTCAAACAGGGTTGAGGCAAATCTGAAAGGACTGCAATATATTATTTAGGTGCAATCGTTAAGCAGCTTAATATGAAACATTGCATAAAAGTTTATCCCAGCAAGGGCTGACGTAAATATTTGGATTTACAAGACGAGATGATCTTCAGTCAGAGACACTTAAAGACTGATAAAATATGAAAAAAAGTTTCATAATTGCTGAACTTCTGGAAACCAGGAATTGAATCAAAATCAGAAGAGCTGGAGGGGACTTTGGGTCTTCTAGTCCAGCCCTCTGCTCAAGCAGGAGATTCAACAAAAGATTGGTTGTCCAATCTCTTCTTAAAAACCTCCAGTGATGAAGCACCCACATTTGAAGGCAAGCTGTTCCACTGGTTAATTGTTCTCATTGTCAGGAAATTTCTCCTTACTTCCAGGTTGCTCCTCTCCTTTATTAGTTTCCATCAGTTGTTTTTTGTCTTGCCTTCTGGTGTTTTGGAAAATAAATTGACCCCCTCTTCTTTGTGGCAGCCACTCAAATACTGGAATACTGCTATCAAGTCTCCCCTAGTCCTTCTTTTCTCCAGAGTAGCCAAACCCAGAACCTGCAACTGTTTTTCATATGTTTTAGTTTCCAGGCCTTTAATCATCTTAGTTTCTCTTCTTTGCACTTTGCACTAGTCTCAACATCTTTTTTGTAATGTGGTGACAAAAACTGGATGCAGAATTCAAGGTGTGATCTTACTAAGGTTTATCAACTCGTGGTTTTAATTCTATACCTGCTTACAGAACCTTCTAGAGATTGTGGCAAACCTGTTACAAATAGTCCTTGATTTACAAGAATTTATTTAGTGATCACTTGAAGTTACCCGGCACTGAAAAGAGTCACTTTATGAGTACTCCTTACCACTACTCTGTTTCATACCATCTCTACAGCCATATGATCAAAATTTACTTCTTAGCTATTTTAAACCTCGGATATCATCTGAATAGCCAAATCTGTATTTTACTGGAAAGTATGTATGGCCAGAAAAAAATTCAACTTTGTGGGTGGCCTAAAGCGACTTTTGGGGGATAAATAGCACACCAGAAAATATATCTGCCCTCATTTACCTTCCTCCATGGACAAGCTTCAACCATGGCAGCCGTTTTGTGAAAGTGTCCCCAAATTAACCTTCCTCAAGTTTTCTTTATGCCCAGTTCACTCACAGGATTCAAGGGGGGGGGGGGGNCAGGGGGGGGGGGGGGAATCCAGAAAAACGTGTAGAACAGCCCATTTTTGCCATGCCACTCTAAATATTCATCTCTAGGCTGGAATACAAAAAAATAATTAATCTCAAGTTAGTCTTGTTTTTCAGACTCTAGAAAAAGTGCAGAGAAGAGCAAAAAGAGATGAATAGGGTCTGGAAGCTAAAACATACACTGCTCAAAAAAATAAAGGGAACACTTAAACAACACAATCATCAAGTCAGTCATACTTCTGTGAAATCAAACTGTCCACTTAGGTAGCAACACTGACTGACAATCAATTTCAAATGCTGTTGTGCAAATGGAAGAGACAACAGGTGGAAAGCATAGGCAGTTAGCAAGACATCCCTAATAAAGGAGGGGATCTGCAGGTGATGACCACAGACCACTTCTCTCAGTTCCTTAGGCTTTCTGGCTTGATAGTTTGGTCACTTTTGAATGCTAGCGGCGCTTCACTCTAGTGGTCGCATGAGAACGGAGTCCCCTAACAACCACCACAAGTGGCTCAGGGAGTGCAGCTATTCCAGATGGCACTCAATGAGAGCTGTGCAAGAAAGGTTTGCTGTGTCTGTCAGCGTATGTCCAGAACAATGGAGGCGAGCTACCAGGAGACAGGCAGTACATTAGGAGATGTGGAGGAGGCCCGTAGGAGGGCACAACCCAGCAATTCAAGGACCGCTACCCTCCGCCTTGTGCAAAGAGGGACAGGAGGAGCACTGCCAAGAGCCTGAAATATGACCTCCAGAAGGCCACAATGTTGCATGTGGCTGCTCCATAAGTCAGAACAGACTCCAATGAGGTCCAAGGTGGGGGTTGTGCTTACAGGACACTTGGCAATTTGCCAGAGAACACCAAAGATTGGCAAATTTTGCCACTGCCGCAGTGCTTTTACAGATGAAAGCAGGTCACACTGAGCCTATGGTGGACAGACATAACGCAGGTCTGGAGAACCCAACTGTGGAGAAACATTCATGCTGCCTGCAACATCCCTCCAGCATGACCGTTTGGCAGTGGGTCAGTAATGGTGTGGGGTGCCATTTTAATTTAGGGGGCTGCACAGCGCCTCCATGTGCCTCGCCCCGAGGTAGCCTTAGATGCCATTAGGTACTGAAATGAGATCCTCAGACCCCTTGTGAGAACCATATGCTGGTACGGTTGGCCCTGGGTTCCTCCTAATGCACGACAATGTTTAGACCTCATGTGGCTGCAGTGTGACAGCAGTTTTCCTACAAAGTACCGAAGGCATTGATGCTAATGGACTGGCCCCGTCCATTCCACAGACCTGAATCCAATTGAGCCACATCTGGGAACATCAATGCCTCGCTCCATCCACCACTCACCCGAGTTGCACCACAAGACCTGTCCAGGAGTTTGGGGGATGCTTTAGTCAGGTGATGGGAGGGGATCCCTCCAAGGAGAACCATTCCGCCACCTCTCAGGAGCCACGGCCAGGCGTTGTAGGAGGTCATAACAGGCATGTGGAGGCCACACGCACACACTAATGAGCCTCATTTTTGACTTGTTTTAAGGACGTTACTTAAAAGTTGGATCAGTCCTGTAGTGTTTTTTCCACTTTATTTTTGAGCATAGCTTCAATCCCAGAACCTCCTGGGTTTGCTACATTGATTTTCCCATTGATAATTTTTGTGTGATTTTGTTGTCAGCACATTCACTATGTAATGAACAAAGTATAAATTTAAAAGAATATTTCATTCATTCAGATCTAGGATGTCTTATTTTTGTGTTCCCTTTATTTTTTTGAGCAGTGTATAAAAACAGTTGTTGGAATTGGGTATGTCTAGTTTGATGAAAAGAAGGACCAGGAGTGACATGACAGCAGTATTCTAATATCTGAAGGGCTGCCATAAAGAGGGAGACAACTTATTTTCCAAAGCACCTGAAGGCAGAAGAAGCAATGGATGGAAACTAATCAAGGAAAAAAGCAATCTAGAACTAAGGAGAAATTTCCCAAATTACCTCCAGAAGTGATCTGTTTCAATACTGGAAAATTTAAGAGATTGGACAACCATTTGTCTGAAATGGTATAGGACTTCCTGCCTGATTAGAAGACCTCCAAGGTCCCTTCCTACTGTGTTATTCTGTTATTTGCCTGACACAGGGAGTCATCCTGGGTTTACTCAACCATAAACCTTGGATGCTTTGGAGTTTTCAAGCTTTTTGTCCAGCTCAGAAATGAGCAGGCTATTGAATTTGCTAACAGAGTGTAAAAGATCTATAGCCAGATATAAAACTTTATTGCTGTAAACAGCAGCTGTAATTTACAATAAAATTCACAATAAAAGTAGCTGTGAGCTACATATTTTAATATCCAGCATTAAGGAGAACAGTAATCTATGCAGCTATAAAATAAGATCCTGGCACACAGAGTTTCAAGTGGAGTAGCAAAACTTTGCAAATTGAGAGTATACCCTTTGAGTCTTGGTTGTCCACATGATCTTTAACAAAATGCATTACCTAGCTGGGAGTGTTCCTCAACAGGGCAAATTCTATATTGGTAGATTACCTTAGGTAAGGAACAATCAAGCAGGGTGTGGTGCAAGTATTCAGTGCCATGGGAGCCACAAGCAGCAGTTCAACTGGTCCAAAATGCAGCAGTATGAATAGTAAATGGAAACCTCTAGGCTTGCTCATGAGTTATGAGAGCTGCATTGGCTTGCAGTTTCTCTCCAGGTGCAGTTCAAGGTGCTGGGCATCACCCTTAAGGCCCTAAGTGGCACAGGGCCAGGTTATTGGTAGGACCATCTTTCCCTAAACACATTTACCTGTCCTCCCAGGTCAGATAGGATGGGCCCATTCTTAATCCCTTCCCCCAGATTGTCATCTAACAGGAGTTGGAAATGAGAGATCCTTACATAAGTCTTGAGTTCTATTGCTATTTGTTGCTTGTTTGAAATGAAGAAATCCTTGGTGCTCTCTGAGCTTGGTTGTTTTCTTGCATATGTTTCATTACCCAGTGAACTGATGTTACCCTAACCTCCTAAATTTCTTATCCCTCTGCAAAGCTTTGAAGACCCGGCTCTTCCCCTCAAGCCCTGGGATAAGATTGGATGACCACACAAGAGAAGTTTGACTTGGCACCAAGTATTTGTTGTTTCTGATGCTTTCGTCAGTCCGCTTGCATCTCATTTTAATTTATGTAGCAATAGATTATCCATTGCCAGCTTGCTGGGTCTGTCGCAACTTCACTAGAACCCCTTTAGTCAGGCCATTTCAGGGTGACTCAGGATGGCTGTCAGCGTTCCAGAAAACCTCCACTCCAACCAATAACTCCAAGACAGAAATCTTCTCAAAATTCTTTTTATTTGGATAGTAAACTGGCACAAACTGGGGATTCCCAAATCTGATAGTTCCGGGCTTCCTTGCAATAAGTAAAAACTACAAATCCATCTCCCGCACCCATCATCACATCACATGCCCCAATCACCATCCAATTTGAGACTTCCCCTCACTTATGCACAAAATAACATGACCTTGAATTAGAAAAAGAAAGTTATGTCTAACTACATACACTCCAAGAAATCCCCCCCCTTCCATTTTCCCAGGCTTAAAATGTGGCAGCATGGGAGCATATGGTCTCAATATGGCTTCCAAAGCTAACAATGGCCTTCATGGCTGCTCTGACCGTCCTGCAACATAAGACCACTCCATATCTTCACCCACTCCTAGCAAACCCTTACTTTGTCCTGTTGTCACCTCTCACAACTTGGACGAAAGGTCAGACCTTGAGTGGTCAAAGACACACTATAACAGCATCAAGTAACAATCATTGACTCCTCCAGAAGAGCAAAAACCAGAAGCCCATTATCTCCCTTGACGCCCGAAGCAGTAAGACAAAATAATAATTTTGTCTGTTTATTTTTATAGTTTTAATATGATTTTATATGCTGTTTTCTTTTGATTGGGAGCTTCCCGGAGCTCATTCGTAGACAGGCAGCTCTATAAATGCTTTATTTTAAATAGATAGCTTCTAGGGAATGTTGTTAAATCTCTCTTTGGCTACCTCTGAATCATGAATACTAAATCAAGGGAGTAGAAACATTATGGAGAAAGCGAGTTGTTCAAGAAATTTTACTTGAAATCACGGTTCTTTGGCACAATTACTGCAGCTGATGCCACCCCCCATCTAGTTGTTAGCAGCCACTGGTTTCTGCTGTGATAAGAGTCTTGGCTCGCTTATAAATCAATCCTCTCTACAGTGTTCAAAACAGGAATTTTTCCTTCGTCAAAAAATACCATTGATCGTTTCCAATAAAGTTGGAAATACCCGTTTCAAGCTCAAAACGTTTTGAATTCAGAACAGAGTGGGTAGATGGAACCATTTTGAGTTCAAATTGTTTTGCATTCAAAACATTTGGCATATTACAGAATTAAGATGGGTTTTGTCTAAGTGAGCACAAAACAATCCTTTTTTTAAAAAATTACTTGTTCAGAATAAATGGGTTTCTCTCTCTTTCTCACACACATACAACAGCAGCAGTTACTGTGTAAGCCATGCACTGAAAGCTTAGCAGCACTATAGACTAACAAAAGAAAATATTGTTTTAGAACATGAAGGAAAAAATGAGACACGGCAACATGGTATTATGAGTTTAACATTAAAAAAAAACCCCAATACATGTGGCAATGCTTCTTCCATCAGAAGAGCCTCATAGGAAAAGTTGGTTTTCCAACATTACAAGGAAGGAAAGTCATTCAAATTTAAATTAGGTTGACAGATAGATATCTTACTCAGAACTAGAAAAAAAAAACCCCTACAAACAGTATTCAGGAGTAAGGTGTAAGTTTCAACAGCCCTGCATCACTGTATCTTCCCTTTAAAAAGGCCACCAAAATCTGGCCTGATTAAAATTTTATCATTCTATTTTTCTTTCAACAGTCTAATCCAGTTAAATTATTGGAATTAAGGACAAGTCAAATGAGATCTTATTAAAAGGCTATGACATATGAAGGCCATTGATGGAGAATCAAACGAACTTTCTCTTTTCAGGGGTCAAAAGTTGGATGTGTTTTTTTTCTCAGCTATTTTAATGTTTTCTTCAAGCTTGAGGTTTTTTGGGGGGAGGGTTTTTTTTTTGCCCCTATTGGAAATTGCTCAGTTCTTTTTCCAAACAAAAAAACTGCTAACTGCTGAAAAACAAAATACAAATTAAAAAACCAAATTTATATCAGCAGAAGAATCCATCATCCCTATTTAACACAATACAATTTGGAAGTTTTTCCCCACTGAAGCAGACCAAACATCTGATAAGATAAAACTTTTTATCATGTATATCAACATTTAATCACTTTTAACCTTTCATCTAATTTATTTTTTGCAGCCCCAAATATCAAGGTAACTCTAGGCAGGTTACACACATTAATCATAGGAAAGGGACAAAAACAGATACAAAAATTTCATGATCATCACAATATGGTAAAAGTTTTAGCATTCCCCTTAACTTTTGTTCTGACACAGAAATGTGTCAGGAATTGATTTTTAGAGAGAAATAATACTGTACAATATACAAACATTTCACGTCTTTTTTCCTCTGCTCAGTTTTTTTTTATTGTGGACAAAATTAGGGTCCAGTTCTTTACAACAATTTGCTCAAGATATGAATTTTGCATTAAGAACAGCAAATACCTCCATTTTTTTCATTTATACATTATGCTCTGTCTATAGATATTAATTCATACGACAACAATATAGGATTGAAACTTAAAGGCTACATCTACTTCCAAATTCACCTGACACAAGAGAGGTATAAACTGCATTTACTGTAATGTTACATATATGGGAACTAAGAAACCACATTTTAGGGACTAGTAATAGCAATTATTGCTCTTCATGTAGCAATACATTATTCTTTCAAGTTATAGGTATATTCAGGTACATTCAGGTCGCCCTTGAAATACAGCTGCTTGCTTTGCGACTATTCAAAGTTCTAAAGTTGCCCAAACTGGTAGTCACAACTGGCCCACATTTACAGCTGTTTGCAGTGCCCCATGGTCACGTGACCATGGTTTATAATGGTTTTGCCAGAAACTGGCTTTTATTTCTGGTTTTTAGCAACCAGCCCATTTGCTACCATGTGAACAGTGGGGCTCACTTGCATACACAGAATTACTTGTATAGACAGAAAAGAAGGCAAAGTACACAGTCTATATACACAAAGAACTTTTCTGCTACAGTTATCATATTTTTCTTCTGAAATGCCAAATGGCTGCTTAAGTTCATGGAATGAGTCAGCCGGATTCATGGAATTTCCCCCCCCTTAAATGTGCACGTTTCCTCAAAACGTGTTTCCACTGACACTACAAATGGAAAGTTTTCTGCCTAGATTTCTCAGATTTGAAATAGATCTAATGAAAATTAGCACTGAACAGATGCTTTTATAAATAAGGGAAAAGGATAAATACATGTTGTCTCCTATTACAGAAGTAGTCTATTTGACCTGCTTCTAAGAAACAAACAAAAAGAAATACTCTTGCTTTACTGGGCTAACTGAAGTTCTTTGCTTTAACTGGCACCAGACAGGTGTGACATTATAGACAAACTCTTAGCAAAATCTTCTTATGCTCTCAGGCTTTCACTAAGTCAATATATAAATAAAGACATTAAGTCGGTAAAACCTCAAATAAACCCGCAAAGTAAAATGACTGATCTAATGATGGATGCCAGGTGGGGCCACCAGTCTAGTTTCCACTACAAAACACATCTCCTTCCTAACTGCAAAAATACAGCATATGGACCAGTGGTGGCTAACCTTTTTGGGCTCCTGTGCCAAAAATTGCATGCGCACTTGCACTTGTGCACCAACACCCAGAAGGCAATGTGCCCCCCGCCCTCTGCACATGCACGTGCAATCCTTACCCCCCACCACCTGCCCTATGCCTCCCAGCAGATTTTCGGCCTGTTTCAGGCCTTTTTCGGCCTCCCAGAGGCTTGAGGAAAGCTTCTGTAGGCTTTGCAGGCTGAAAAATGGGCCCGTTTTATCACTTCCTGTATTTCCAGAAATACAGGAAGTGATGAAACGGGCCCATTTTTCGGCCTGCAAAGGCTTTCCTCAAGCCTCTGGGAGGCTGCAAAAGGCCTCAAACAGGCCGAAAATCAGCTGTGAGCAGTGAGGTAAGCTTGCCTGTGGCTTGGATGCCAGCGCAAATGTTTCTGCATGCCACATGTGGCACGCATGCCATAGGTTCGCCATCAGAGATATAGACATATGTACAACCCACTCGAATTTAGGATTCCACGTAGCTTACAAATAATCGTAACTATGCAATGGCATTTCGATTGGCTGAGTTGACCCAATATTGCCACAGAGCCACAAGTTAGCTAACCTGTTCCTGTTTAGTTAAATTTTATTGACTGCCCAACTAAAGAACTTTCATGTTCTTTAAAGCGGTCTTTGTATAAAAAAGTGTCTTTTAATCCCCAATCCCTACATAGTATCAAAAATACCCCTGGACTTCTGGATGACTCTGAACATTATCGATCTGAGTCACTTTCGCTCTCCTGCTTGATGTCGCTGTCTCCTCCAGCACCGTTCTCCTCTTCACTTTCTTTATCCCAGTCCTTCATTGAGGCTCCCATCATGTAATCGTCTCGCAATATATTCCATGCTGGAGCATCTTCAGATTTTGGTTTATTCTGAGAAGTTGGAGATGGAAAGTAGAGGAAAATTCAGCATACCACAACTGAAACTGTGTTCAATGAATCACTGCAGTTAAGTTAATTACACAGTTGTGAGGTGAATCTAGCTTCCCCATTGATTTTGCTTGTCAGAAGGTCACAAAAGGGGATCACATGACCCCGGCACACTGCAACCATCATAAATATGAACCAGTTGTCAGGCATCTGAATTTAAATCACATGACCATGGGGATGCTGCAACGGTTGTAAATGTGAAACATGGTCGTTAAGTCACTTTTTTCAGTGCTATTGTAACTTCGAATGATCACTAAATGAACTGTTGTAAGTCGAGGTCTACCTGCATACTGCATAAGACTGACAAAATATCTACAGCTCCCTCGCATCCTGGACATAAACTTTCCACTTCTCCCCTCAGGATGCCTCCTAGGACATTGCATGCCAAAACAACCAGATACACTGAGAATTTTTCCCCGTGCCATCACTCTACTAAACACCTATTTCCCGCCTTATATTTACCCATGTAGTAGGGCTGTATTGCTCTTACCCTTCTCATCATCTCATCTTTCCTACTACCTTCTCCTATTGTTATCTTACGATTTATCACTTGTAGTTGTATCTTTATTGATTGTATCATATGATTTACAATCTTTGACCTATCACTTTGTTGTTTTTGTACGTACACTAAAATTATCCACCAGAGACAAATTCCTTTAGTGTGTCCAATCGCACTTGGCCAATGAAAAATATTCCTATTCCTTTCAAGTCCATGTACAGAGTGTCTTTGACTTAGAACAGAGGTGAGATTCAGCAGGTTCTGATCAGTTCTGGAGAACCGGTAGAAGAACTTTTGAGTAGTTTGGAGAACTGGCAAACACCACCTGTGACTGGCCCTGCCCCCATCTATTCTCTGCCTCCCATTGAGTCCCAGCTGATTGGCTGGGTTTTCTTTGGTTGCCCTGCACAGGAGAATGGAGCTGGAAAGCAGGTTAGTGGGGCGGGGAGGGAATGAGGATTTTACAGTAACCTTCCCCTGCTACACCCACCAAGCCACGCTGACAGAACTGTTGGTAAAATTTTTTGAATCCTACCACTGACTTAGAGCCACCTCTTTAGCGACTGTTCAAAGTTATGACACCGCTGAAAATAGTAACGGAACACCCCTTACCTGACGGCTGTTTGATGACTTTCTCTCAGGGTTTTGGTCCATTTCCTTTCCATCCATTCCTCGGAGAACGCTGATGAAGTCTCTTTTGGAAACTGAGGAGATCAATTTTGCTCGCTTCCTCTCAGAGCTGCCCGCTTCTTTTATCTTCTCACCCACATTGGTTTGGTGCTTCCGGACTGCATTGAATAACTGAACTACCCCCCTGGAAATTAAAAGGAACCATTAGGCAGCTAGGTTTAATGACAGAAGCAATGGTTATGGCCCCTGTGTCACAGCCTCAACAAGGAACCCTAATTATAGGTAGTCTTCAATTTACAGCGACAATTAGGGCCAGAATTGCCATTGCTAAGCAAAGCACTTAAGTGAGTCACCCCAATTTTAGGTCCTTTTTTTTTTTTTTGGGTAGAATTGTTTAAGAAAATCCGGCTCCCCCCTGCAATTGACTGTGCTCATCAGAAGCCAGCTGGGAAGGTCATAAATGGAGATCACAGATCCCTGCAACTGTTGTATATTTATGTCAGTTGGCAAGTGCTGGATTTTGATCACGCAACCACAGGGAGGCTGAGTCGGTTCTAAGTGTGAGGACTAGTCACTTTTTTCACTGCTATTGTTAACTTTGAATAGTCACCAAATCAGTGACTGTCAAGGACTAACTATAGGGTTAGGATATCAGAAATATTTTTTTTGATTACCAAGCTTATTCAATAGTCAAGGAAATCCAGCTCGGTCATTTCATACATTATAGTCTAATTCTACATAACATTTTATGTTTTTCTACTAAGACTTCTGAATACTTTTGCTGATATTTTATGAGATAGACCCATATACAGGGGGCCCACAACTTATAACAGTTCATTTAGTGACTATTCAAAGTTACAACGGCACTGAAAAAAGTGACATGACCATTTTTCACACTTATGACTGTTGCAGCATCCTGATGGTCACATGATCAAAATTTGGATGCTTGGCGACTGGTTCATATTTGTGATGGTTGCAGAGTCCTGGGTCATGTGATCCCTTTTTGCGACCTTCTGACGAGCAAAGTTAATGGGGAAGCCAGATTCACTTTACAACTGTGGCAAGAAATGTCATAAAATGGAGCAAAACTCACTTTACAAATGTCTCACTTCGCAACAAAAAACTGGGGCTCAATTATGGTCATAAGTCGAGGACTACCTGCACAAGTCACTCAAACCAGCAAAGAATTTGATTTGATCAAGAGATCACCCTGCAAAGCTTTTTGGTTTGCTTTGCTGTAGCAGTTAAGGTAGGAAGCTAGAAACCAGGAGACTGTGAGTTCTAATCCCACTACAGGGCATGAAAGCTGACTTGGTGACTTTGGGCCAATCACCAGAAGACTTAATTCTAGTCCCACCTGTAGGCCAGCAGATGACTTTGGGCCAATCACCAGGAGCCTGTGTGTTCTAGTCCCGCCTTAGGGATGAAAGCTGGCTCAGACACCTTAGGCCAGTCCCTGTCACAGTCCAACCCACCTCACAGGGTGGTTGTTGTGAGGAAAGTAGGAGGAAGAAGGAATACAGGTAGTCCACGACTTACAACAGTTCATTTAATGATTGTTTGAAGTTAAAACAAGGCTGGAAAAAGTGACTTATGACAGTTTTTCACACTTACGACCTTTGCAGTATCCCCAGTCACATGATCAAAATTCAGACCTATGGCAATCGATTCATATTTATGATGCTTGCAGTGTCCAAAGGTTATGTGATCACCTTTTGCGACCTTCTGACGAGCAAAGTCAATAGGGAAGGCCGATTCACCCAATAATTGTGTTACTAATTTAATGCCTGCAGTGATTTACTTAACCACTCTGGCAAGAAAGGTTGTAAAATGGGACAAAACTCACGCAACCATAAACATAAACATAAATTTGGGGCTCAATTTTAGTCGTATGTTGAGGACTGCCTGTATTAGTTATGTTCACTGCCTTGAGTTATTTATAAAAATAATAAAGGCAAGATCTTTATTAAATCTAAATCTAAAATATTTTCAAAGACCAAATGTTTACTTTTACCTGGTGGCAATCCTCTGAAGGTTTCTCTCAACTTCTCTGTCTTTGACAACATCCGGCTTCACTCGGCACATCATTTCCCATTCCCGCTTTTTATTCAGCTGGGTTACAAACACACGGGAGAAATTAGTCATTTAATAGAAAGTAGTGAAGGAAGAACTAATCCTTTCTAGCTAAAGGTTATGAAGTGAAAATGCCCTCCAAACTATAATGTGCCATAGGAGAACAGTCATTACGATTACGGGTACTCTCCCACACCAAAGAGCAACTTTAGAAAGACACAGAGAAGCCCTTTTTTTTCCTACAGGAAGGATAAATTTGCTTTTCTTCAATTGAATTGAAAAGTATCCTTGAAAAGTATCCAGAAGATTTAATTAGTTCAAAATGCGGAAGCCCACATAATTTTGTGTAACTCAATTTGTACATGTGTTCTCTCTCTTGCTGTACATGTGTTCTCTCTCCAATTCAAGGTGCTGGTTGACACCAATGGTTGGATTCAAAATTTTTTACAAACGGTTCTGTAGGCGTGGCTTGGCGGGTGTGGCAGGGGAAGGGTACTGTAAAATCCCCATTCCTTCCCCACCCCGCTAACTTGCTTTCCAGCTCCTTTCTCCTGTGCAGGGCAACCAAAGAAGACCCAACCAATCAGCTCAGACTCAATGCAGGCAGAGAACAGATGGGGTTGGGACCAGTCAGAGGTGGGATTTGCCGGTTCTCCAAACTACTCAAAATTTCCGCTACCAGTTCTCCAGAACTGGTCGGAACCTGCTGAATACCACCTCTGGTTGACACCTTTAAAGTCCTACATAGCTTCAGGCCAGGTTATTTGAAGGACTGACTTTTCCCAGTTGTGCCTACCAGAAGAGGGCAGGGATTGCTATGGGTTATCTCTCTTAAGAAATTCTATCTGATGGGGCTAAGAAGGCCATTCTGCATAGCGGCCTCCCTCCCTGTGGAGCATCATTCCTGCAGAGATAAGATTGGCCCCCATCTTGATACTTTATTTAAAAGGCTCTGAAGATATGGTTTGGTCAAATGGCCTTGATGACTCCAGGGGGATATGGAGCCCATCAATGGCTTAACTGTTGTTGCCAGGGAGTGGAGGTTCATTAGGTTTCTGGCTGGGGAATTGTGGGAGTTGAGGTACACGAATCTTAAAGCTGCCAAGTTTGAAAAACACTGATTTACACTGTGTCCCGAATATACTGTAAGAATGTAAGTCATTTAGCAACTAGTAGCTCCATTAATTATGCTGTCATTAATAAGAGAGGAAAAGCTTCAAGGCATAGACAGATAAGAATATGGTTTACTAGATATGTCTGCTTTTAACCCTGAAACAATTTTGACTTAATGCTGAGAAGATTAAAAAAATACCTCCTTGAGTTTCTATAAAATAACCAGAAGGTTGTCCAGGATTTTAAGGCCCGGTCCCACTGGCCGAAGGATGCAAAACATATCCATAAAGGACACAGTGGACGAGCAAAATTTTGAGGGTGGCTCCATCCGTTGTCATCCGCTCCAAAAAGTGGCGAAAATTTGCATAAACAGAACGGAAAAGAACAGACGTGGGTAGTATTAGTGGGGATGTTAGGCGGATGTTCATAGGAAGCCTAGGGATGGAAGCGGATGACACCTCCGAAGGGATTCTGTGGAGAATTTCGAAGTGGACGCATAGCGGAAGGGGCAGATGCATAACGGATGAAAGCGGATGCATCACGGACGCCTATAGGAAACAAAGGGGATGCCGCGCGGATGTATAACGGATGCAAATGTTCACTGCGCATGCAGGGAGTATGAATTGTGTCAGCTCCGTGGATATAAAAGGATGCAGCACGCATGCAGTCAGCAATACAGGGGAAAGACGTGCTGCCACATAGATCTTGCAGGAACACCACCGTTCGTCAGTCAGGCAAGAAGAGGAAGCCCGTGCTTCCTTGTTCAAGGCCCTGGCAAGGTGAAGAAGGCCAGAACCAGCATCCCACCCCCTGGCACTGACTCTGAAGCTGCTGCTGCTGCTGTGGTGGACCAGCCCCAAGGCCCTCAAGCCCCTCAAAAGCCCTGCTGCTGAAAGCCCTGCTGCTCAAGCCCCGAAGGCCCTGAACAATCTCCAGAAGGCCTGATGCTGAAGCCTCTGAAGGCCTTTGCAGAAGCCCCTGCCAGAGGGAGGAAGAGGTGAGGGAAGCAGAAGGGAGAGAGGAAACAGTTACACCGTTTCTGAGGAGCATAAGGAAGAGGTGCTGGAATGGCTGAGGAGAACGAGTACCTCTGGAGAAAGGGCCACAGACTCTATCGGACACAAGAAGAAGCAGGCAGCTTGGAGAGACAAGGCAGAGAGCTTGGGGTACACTGCAGAAGTACTCCTAGGATGTGGAAGCACATGCACACCTGGTACGGCAAGTTACACCTCAAAGAATCGGGGCAGGCTGCTGTCAAGCTCACTGGACCAGGAGATGTTACGTCATGGCCAAGTGCAGTTTCCTGGAGGTAAGATCCACCACCGAGGAGCAGCCCCTCTTGAGACCCCTCTCCTTCAGACAGCCCACAGACAGCCAGTCCTCTTCCAGCCAGGAGGACAGCTACTCTGTCCAGGCAGGTGTCTTCAGAGGGCCCCACGGCAGAGACCCCCCCGACAGCTGCACTCCCATGCGGCAGACTTGGAGGATCCCGTGGAGGATGACCTCTGCTGTCACAAATGGAGGAAGAAGCAGCAGCACCAGGGGCCAACCCACCCCCACCCCCAGCTCCAGAGGATGCAGACAGAGAGGCAGACTGGAGGGCCAGGACCACAGTGTTGCTGTTGGAGATCAGGGACACAATGAAGACCAGCACAGAACTTCTCTCTCAGCTGGTCCACTTGGACAGAGCATCCTCGGGCCGGAACACCTTCATCACCTACATGAGCCAGACCCTCATGGACCTGCCCAAGGGCCCAGTTACCAGGTGATGAACAGAAGATCACAGCACTTCTGCAAACACCTCAAGGCCCAGCTGAAGCTGCTCCTACCCAGTCCAGGTATGCTCCTCCACCCCAGGTGATGTCACAGCCTTTCACGGCTTTCAACAGCCCATCACCTACCAAGGCTACCACTACCAGGACTTCCCACAGCAGAAGCAGAACTTCCCATCCAGGCCCAAGGTTCATTGGACACCACAGACGCCACTCCTCAACCAGCTGCAGACCAGACAGCCCCACTACACTCCTCCCAACCCTTCCTCCACCCCACAGCCAAGCCCGTCAACGGACAATCTGTCAATCAGTATTGGGCCTAACATCTCAAGTCCTTGATGAAGGGCCTCTCAACCTTCACAGGACTGAAGTCAGCTCTCGGATAGCTTCCTGAACACACCAACACCTGTTGTACCCTCGGGCCAAGCACCCAATGTGCCTCAGACCAGCACTCATGCCACAGCCACCTCCACAGTCCCTGCCGCTTAACAGCTGAGACCATGGACATGACTCAGAGTGACTGGAGAATAGTGTCAGAGACTGATTGTTTATGTGTTAAGTTTATCTTTGCTTAAGACACTTTACTTGGTTCATTTTGCTTATTTAATAAAGTCATAAAGTTTACCTAAGAAAGTTAATCAAGGTTATCTTTGCTTAAGACACTTAAGTTTACTTGGTTCATTTTTGTTTACTTAATAAAGTGTTAGTGAAAACTTTGAAAAAAATGGTTAAGCCTTTGCATGCTTGTGGAATAGATAAGGATAGTTGTGGGATAGATAAACCTCCAGTGCAACCATAGTGGGACTGTATGGTCCACCATCCCAGCGATCCAGATGATTTTCTCCCTTTTATAGAAAAATATCGGTTGTCCGCTATGGGCCTTCTACTACTCTAGACATACTGCAGACATTCTAAATATCCGAGATACATCCCAGATACAAATGTTTTGTCTGTTTTGAATACTTTAATAATTGAGATGCGTACACTTACATCCTTTCTATTTCCGTGCTACTTCCGCTGTGTAGATGTTCCGTGTACCTTTTGTTTCCACCCTCTTTCCATTTTCAGCTGCAGCAGATGTGCGTTGAGGGGATGGCCAGAGGATGCAGAGAGTACAGCGGACTTTTAACGGATAACGGACATAGAATGTTTTGTTGCCCGTATATTTCGCGGATGTACGGCGGAAAGTTCATCGCTCACAAATTTTGTGCAGCTCAAAACTTCTTGCATGGATGAAATCGCAGTGGACAGATGCTCGAGGGGATACAGCGTATGAAACACGTATGCAATGAGTACACAATGGATGCATAGTGTTTCCAACGGATGGCAAGCTTTTTTTAACGTTTTACATCCTCTTTGCATCCGTAAGTGCAGTGGGACCAGGCCTTTAAGTTGAAGTGCCCAATTTCCTTCATGAAATACCTTCCAGAAATGTAACAAAGAACTGTCCCACTGGGGAGAAGCCATGAGAAGGCTTCCTTCTAAACCACAGTGCAAAACTAAGATTAGATTCTTTTTGGACAAAGCTTTGAAAACCTGAACATTCTACAGGCCTTGTTGAACCCTGGACAGTTTTAGGGTTTTTTTTTGGGGGGGGGGATGCATTTATTTTCTCTGGCTGTTTATGATTTTACCTTTTTTTTTGTTCTGTATTTTTAAATTTTATATTTCATGTATTATCTGCCTCTTAATGACAAAGAATCTGAAAGTGTGTATCACACAGGACATACACCATGAAAATAATACAGATGTTTTCCCCCTCCAAGGGGCAGGGAGGTAGAAGTCATGTAATATCCTATACCTGGTGGCATGACATAGTATGTTACCAATAGTGCATGTATGTATGTGTGTGCACGCATGCACACACACACACTATTGGATAGCAACTTTTCAAAAGTGTAAGCCATCCAGACCCAGCTAGAGTTGGACAACCTCTAAATTTTGTAACATAAAAACAGAATTAAAACATTCATTTTATACATTTAACAACAGATCATTTACATTTATCAATCCAATTTATATAGTTGCCCATCATCTTCATTTAACAACCCCAAAGCTTCATAGACAGCTAGTTGACGATAACTTGCCAAAATCAGGGTTTTGTGATACAGGGAATCCTCAACTTAACAACCATTCATTTAGTGACTGTTTAAAGTTGCAGTGGCACTGAAAAAAAGTGGTTTACAATGACCATCGCAGCACCCAGATGGTCACGTGATCAAAATTCACAGTGCAGTTGGCAAGAAGCATTTATTTACTGCTGACTGCACCATCTCAGGTCATGCGATCATCATTTGCGATCTTCCCAGCCAGCTTCTGACAAGCAAAACCAATGGGAGAATGTGGATTTGCTTTCATGATTATGTGATTAACACGTTCTGTGATTCGCTTAACAATGATGGCAAAAGAATAAAACTAGGGAGAAGTCATTTAACAACCACCTCACTTAGCAGTGGAAATTTTTATTCCAATTGTGATCATACATTAAGCATGACTTGTATCTCAGCTACTGTACATCTCTTGAATAATAGCGGTAATATTCAACTGCTTCCTTACCTTCTTCCTCTGCTCCAATCTCTTTTGTTTTTCTTTTTTTCGTTCTACATCCCGCTCCTTGTTTTTCAACAGGATAGTGGGCTTATCACTAGAAATCTTTTTGTTAAGTACTTTGGCCATGGCTTCGGCCCATCCAGAGTTTCCTGTTTCTTTGGATTCCTCTGCATCATTAACTTTGGTATCTGGAGTCTTAAGTGTATCATCAACTTCATGATCCTGCTCTTCTTCATCACTTGAAAAGCTGTCTTCTGGAACTCCTGAACTCCACTCAGATCCTAAAAGAAACAAAATATCCTTGTTACTTGCATGATATCCATAACCAAAATACTATATCTAAATTTCGGTAAATTAATTAAATTCAAATATACCCACCACTTTTTAAAAACTAAGAGCTCACAAGAAGAAGAGGAACTTGTATCGTTTAAAGAAAACAATGAGAATGTGTGTTTTGTACAACTAAGATTATTTCTGGCAGGACCAAGATAGAAAAGTGCAATCCATCTGGTTGATCTGCTTGATCTCATAGAGGGTTTTGATACTATTGATCATTATATCCTTTTGAACTGTGTCTAAGGATAAGGATCATAGAGCACTGTTTTATAAGCTGGCAAAGAAGTGAGAGAAGGATGTATACTCTCTCCTTAATTATTCAAGTCTGAATATACAGTATATTAAAAGAAGTTGGATTGAAAGAAGATATGGTTTTAAAATTGAAGACAGAAACATCAACAATCTGTATTATGCTAATGTAGCTACTTGATAATCAAAAAATGGAAATCTTTTATCCTAAAATCAAAGATAAAGACAACCAATCTAATGACAAAGGTACAACAATCAGGACTGACAATGAAGAAGTATATATCTCCTGCTTTTAGGATGACCCATTAACAGTAAAGAAAAAGCAATCAACCAATATGCAATGGACTAACACTTGTTAGGAGCAGCTGTGACGGCCTTGTAAAAATATTCATGCTGTGATATCTACAAAAATCACAATAGCACAAGCAACACTATGACACTATGAAAGTGAATGTCAGATCCCAAAGAAGCAGGATAGAGCAGAGAATGACCAGCAGCCAGGAGGATGGACTGAGTTACAGTGGCTATAAGTAAACAGTTATAGCACCAGAAGGATCAAGTTGAAAACAGATCCTCCAGAGGAAATTTATTTATGTGATCACCAAAGCAACCACATCAGCATAATCAACCTCTCAATTTCACTATCTTATGAGGAAACGTCATCAATGTAAGGTTTAGAGGGGCAACAAGGCTGCCTTTTTGAGAAGCAATTAATACATGAGGTCCTTTGATGCTCTGTGAGCTTGGTTGTTTTCTTGCAGACATTTCATTGCTAGGTAACATAGCTAGTATTGATTTATTTTTTATTTTATTTGGTTTGTCAATTACTTACAAGATAATAGGTATAAGTAAAAACATAGTTATGAATACATGGATACATATAAGAAAAATAAAAGAAACAAGAACACAGGGACTGTAGGCACTTTGGTCTGCTTATGCACACCCTTTACAAACCTCTTAGGAAAGGGGTGAGGTCAATAGGAGGCAGTCCAAAGTTAAAGTTTTTGGGGCTTGGGGAAGAAACCACGGAGTTAGGTGGAGTATTCCAGACATTGACCACTCTACTGCTTAAGTCGTATTTCCTGCAATCAAGTTTGGTGCGATTAACCTTGAGTTATGATGTTACCTAGTTGGAGACCGAAAAATCTGCAAGCAAACAAACCAAGTTCAGAGAGCAGCAAGAACCCCACAGTTCAACTTCTGAGCTACAAATATTCTTTTTCGGTGGCAATTAATATCGAGCAAAGAAATAAACCAATCCAAGAAAATGAGGCTCCTTGGTGTTCTCGAAGCTTGCTTGTTTTCTTGCAGACACTTCATTACACAAACTAGACAACGTCATCGGTACCTACCACCGATGATGTTACCTAGTTTGGCTAATGAAACGTGTGCAAGAAAACAAACTCCGGCAGCGCAGATGACCCCTCATTTCAACCCCGAGCTACAAATATTCTTCTTTATTTGTAACCCAAGAAAAGAGAGTGATCCATACCCATGTGGGAGGCTAAGAAATGGGAAAGGGACAAACACTAGATCTAATGATCTGGGAAAGAAAGCAATATTTATCAGACATCCCCATAGGGTCCCCTTTATCTTACACTTCTCGTTATAAATAGATGATTTGTCCGTCGTTTTTTAAGCAGAAACCCTTTTGCTTTCTCCACAACTGCCTCCGCCTCTTCCCCCATCGGCCATCCATTAGCCAGCTAACCAGTTACAAATCCCCTCCCCAGTTTTACCACTATCGTTTTCTTCCAATTTCGCCCCGCCACGTGGATCTACGGCAGCCGCCGCCATCTTGCTGGTCCTGTCACTTAAGCGATCCGGGGAAAGCACGCAGCCGTCACAAAGGTTCCGGGCGGCACTATTTCTAGAGGACCGGATGGGAGCGGGCGAGATTTTTACTCTGATGCATGCATGCATTCTGATGAGAAGAACGTAATTGCGAGTGGAAGTTGTCTGCTGCCAATTAGGAATGACAGGGTGATCTGGGGGAAACCGGGTGTTTCAGCACAATGCACCTCCACTACATTCCCTTTGGAGAGCAAGATGGGAGGCAAAGGGAAGAGAGGAAGAAAGTAGAAAGGAAAATAAGATAGGGAATGGGAAGGAAGGAAGTAGAAAATAAGGAAAATAAGGGAGGGGACAGGAAGGGGGGGAGAGGGTAGAAAGGAAAGAGAAGAAAGAAGGAAGGGAATAGAAAGGAAGGAAGGGATAGGAAGGAAGAGGAAAGGAAGGGGACAGAGGGGGTAGAAAGAAAGAAAAAGTACAAGGAGAAAGGGCGGGGGAGAGAAGGAATGGGATGAAAGGGAGGAAGTAGAAAGGAAAGAAAATTAGGGAGGGAGGGGGTAGAAAGGAAGGAGAAGAAGGAAGGGAGGAATGGGAAGGAAGGAAGGGATAGAGAGGAAGGAAAGAAGAAGAAAGGAAGGGAATGGAGGGGGTAGAAAGGAAGGAAGAAAAAATATAAGGAGGACAGGGAGGGAAGAAAATGAGTGGGAAGGGAGGAAGAGAGGAAGGAGCCTGCAAGAAAGCAAGGCTTGATCAGTACAAAAAATGTACAATACAAGAAGCTCCTTTTTGTAAAGCAGAATTTTGCAGGTCTACTGGGATTTCATTCTGAATAAGTGGACTCAATGGGTGTGAGCCAGGCTCTGAATGGAGCTTCCCAAAATAGTGTTTCTCAACCTCAGAAACTTCACCCAAAGGTGTGTTTTAAAAAAGAAAGCAGACTAAGAAAGTCCAGTTGCTTTTTGAAAAGGTAAATGATTGAGACTCCATAAATACAGGTAGTCCTTGACTTACAACAGTTCATTTAGCTATCATTCAAAGTTACATGGCACTGAAAAATGTGACTTGATGACCATTTTTCAGTTATGACCTTTGCAGCATCCTCAAAGTCAGGTGATCAAAATTCAGAAGCTTGGCAACTGGTTTATATTTATGACACAGTTGCTATGTCTCAAGGTCCCGTCTTTTGTGATCTGACAAGCAAAGTCAACAGAGAAGCCATTACTTAACAATTTTGTTATTGTTCACTTAACAACTTTGTTATTCACTGTGCAAGAGGTCATAAAATGAGGCAAAAAACTCACTTCAGTGTCTTACTTAACAAAGTAATTGGACTCAATTATGGTCATAAGTCGAAGACAACCATACTTGGAAACTTTTAAGATGTGTGGACTTTTTTGTTTTATTTTAAGGTACATTCAATTCATCTTTTGTTTAATGGCGTGTCATCTTGTGCAATAACAATCTCTATTCTTATTTATTCTAATCTTATTGATATACGTAGTATCTCTATTACTGCAACACTCTTCTTCTTAACATGTTTAATTCTATTAACATATTTTCTATATTTCACTAATCCACGTGTCTCCAAACTTGGCAAGTTTTAAGACTATGCTGGCTAGATAATTCTGGGAGTTGAAGTTCACATGTCTTAAAGTTGCCAAGTTTGGAGACCTCTGCACTAATCTATTAGCTATTTCTAGCTTTCATATTTTTTCTCTAGCCATCCATAAAAGTTCCCATATCTTATAATATACAATTTGCTCCTCTTTAATTGGGATGTTAGAAGCATAGAAGATGTGTGGACTTCAGCTCCCAGAATTCCCCAGCCAGAATTCTGGGAATTGAAGTCCTCAAGTCTTAAATGTCTGAGTCAAGAATCACTTGATTTATCACACAGCATTATTTTGGTTATTAATTCCCCATTTTAACTGCTAATGGTTTATTTTAGAGCTAAATTAAGTTCACATTTGAGTGCTTATTTCCCATATTGTCTAATTTTTAATAGGGGGGCGGCAAATAATTAAGTCTCGCCCTCTTCGTCCTGTATTCATGCTGAAACGGACGCCTGGAGAGCGCGCGCGCTGAGGAAAAGGCGGGAAAGCAGGAGGGGGCGGGGCCCACCGGGGGAGGAGAAAAGGAAGTGCCGCGTGCGCGACCTCTCTGATGCCCCGCCCACTCCCGATCGGGCCCGAGCACGTCCGAGCGGGAGCGGGAGGAAGCGCGCGCACCGGCAAGGCATCAACAGGGAGGGCAAGGAAAAAAAAAAGAGGCAGAAAGAATTAAGGACCTTCCGCCTGGGTGGTTGTCCGGAGCAAGGTATCGTTTGAACGTCGCAAGGCCGGCCGAGGGTATGAAGGCGCAAAAGCAATCCGGCTTCGGTGGAACGAAAAGAGTGAAGGAAGAAATAAATACAATAAATAAGCCGGGGAGGTGATTCGGTGGGAGGGGAAGCGGGAGAAAAGAAGAGCCGGAAAGAGGGCATGCGCGGCGGTGGCGGTGGGAGAGAAGAGGGGGAGGAGGGCGGCAGAAGCGGGGAGCGCCGCCGCCGGCTCCCGCTCATTGGACGAGGGGGCTCGTGCCGCTGACGTAAGCAGCGATCTCGGGAGGGAGAAAAACGGTTGAGATGGTGACGTCATTGTCGCCCTCTTGGGGGCAAGCAGCGTTCCAGCTGAAACCCCATCAGTCTGATTGACATGGGAGATTGATTTATTTTTTTTCCCCCGAGCTGGAAAGATGGAAAAATGCCTACGAAGAAAGCAAGAGATACTTTCCAGGAAAACAGCATGTGGATGAACAATTCATGAGCCCCCCCAAGAGTTGAGCTTATTTAGAGGAGACTTTACAGGGGTGTAGAATAAATGTTTTTCAACCTAGCAAAGGGTTAATTTGAGATGCAGGGACTTCAACTCTTAGAATTCCCGAGCCAACATACTGTCTGAGGAATTCTGGGAGTTGAAGTCCAGGCATGCTGGCTGGGGAGGAGTCTCCAGACTTGGCAACTTTTAAGACTTGTGGACTTCAACTCCCAGAATTGCCCAGCCAGCATGACTAGCTGAAGAATTCTGGGAGTTGGTCCACAGATCTCACAAGTTGCCAAGCTTGGAGAGCCCTGCTTTACACATTGCCTTTTGTTCTCATTCCTGTCTATGGGATTTCCTCTTCAGTAATCCATGATTTTCAGTCTTCCCCTGACTGTCCATTCTTCCTTCAAGTACAGATAGTCCTTGACTTATGACTACAATTGAGCACAAAATTTCTGTTAGGTGAGACATTTTGTTAAGTGAGTTTTGCTCCATTTTGCTGCCCTTCTTGCCACGTTTGTTAAGTGAATTGCTGCAGTTGTTAAGCCAGTAACATGGTTGTGAAGTGAATCTGGCTTTCCTCATTGATTTTGCTTGTCAGAAGGTTGCAAAAGGTGATAGCATGACCTCAGGATACAGCAACGGTCATAAGTATGAGTCTGTTGCCAAGCATCTAGATTTTGATCCCATGACCATGGCGATGCTGCAAGATCGTTAGTTGAAAAAATGATCATAAGTTACTATTTTCAGTGCAGCTGTAACTTTGGTCACTAACAAATGGTTATAAGTCGAGAACTGACATATTAGTTTTGTGATGCAATCTTTGTTCATTCTGTCTTTTTCATGCATTATTGTGTTCAATCCATGTTCATTCAGCATTTCTGCATTGTGTCTCAAATCCTTGTTTTTACATCACACACTTCTTAACCACTCAGTTCCCAACACATTCTAATTACTTTTATGCATTTATATATTTAAATCCTGCCTTTATTATTTTTACAAATAAGGCGGTGAATATATCCAACATCATCTATTTTCCTCTACAACAGTCCCCCTATTTCCTCCACAACAACAACCCTGTGAAGTGGGCTAGGCTGACAGTGATTGGCCCAAGATCACGCAGCTGGCTTTCATGGCTAAGGCAAGACTTAAAACTTACAATCTCTTGCTTTTTAGTCTGGTGCCTTAAACCACTGGATCAGGGGTATCAAACTGGCGGCCCATGGGCCAGATGTGTCATGTGTAGGCCACGCCCACCCGAGTTCCGCAAATGGAAAAAACATCACAAAATGTCACGTAACGGCAACGTGATGCGTTGAGTTTGACATGCATGCTCTAGATTATATTTCTTGCAATACACCTAACTCCGTGTAACTGCAGTCTTGAATTAAGCTACTTTTGCTTCTTTGGTCAAATACAGGTAATCCTCAGGTTATGACTGTAAATGAGTTCACAATTACAGTTCTAAGTTGTGATTGTTAAGCAAATCCCATGAGCACCCCTGGTTTTATGACCTTTTTATGAACTGAATGCCACAGTTGTTAAATAAAAGCATTTTAGTTAGTGGGTGTTTTTTTTTCCAGCTGAAAACCAGAAATAAACACCAGTTTCTGGCAAAAAAAAAATGCCAAAATAGTTATGTGACCAGAGGATGCGACAAGTAGTCCTAAATGAGGGCTATTTGCCAAATGCTCAAAATGCAATCACATGACTGGGGGAGGGAGGCAATTTTGAGACTGGGTCATAAATAGTTTTGGGAATGACTGTTATAACTTTGGCCGCTAAGTGACTCAGCATACATATCAAGGACTACCTGTAATCTTTCCTTGCAAACTCACTGCGTAACACATTCTAACTTTCTATCAGTATTTACACAACTTAAAATTTCCCCATACATTTTCTCATTCTACCAAATTACAGGTAGTCCTCATTTAATGACTGTGATTTAGACTAAATGGCTCAGATGGAAAGAGTAAGATCACATGACCATGCCAATAAATGACAGCAGTTCTGGCCTTTCCAATTGGTCTCATTAAGTGACTTCCACAATGATTCAGTGCGAACCACGTAGTTGCCATTTGTAGCCTTCTGCCGGCGTCCTCATTGACTGCTTGTTGGAAACCAGCAACTGAGGTCGCAAATGGCAATCACATGACTGCAGGATGATGTAATGTCATAACTGACCATTGCCCAAGGCCTGGATCATGTGATCATGGAGATGCTGCAACATCTACAGTTACAAGGATAAGTTATAAGTTTCACTCTTTCAGCACCATCGTAAGTTTCGACTGTTGCTAAATGAATGGTCATTAAGAGAAGACTACCTTTACTCAAATTAATCCATTTGCTAACCACTAAAATGAGTTCTCTTTACTCCGTGGAGCCAGTTCCCTTGAATCCTATTTATTTTTGAAACTACAGAAAGTTACCCATCATACTACACACCAATGATTCATTTTGAAAAATTAGGATTTAAAGGGTTAGAGTTAGGCAGAGTTTGTTTCACCTGAATCTAATGGGGAAGAACTCAGGAAACTTCCCAGTGCTTAGAACTTGCTAGTTATGTGGGTTTTTCCCCCCCTTTATTGCAGTGGCTGTGTCCATAAAGCATCATTCAAAAGAAGGCAATTACCTTTGCAACTTAGAAAGGATCATGGATCACCTGGCTTCATTCAGCAGTAAGTAAGGTTAACTCTGAAATTGCAAAAAACAAAACAAAACTACTTCTTTACAACCTTGGTTAAATAGGTTAAATTAGAGTATTTAGCATTAGACTCTATGGCTTGGTGAAGTTAGAACATGCCTCCTATATAAAGCACGATATCCTTATATTGTGTAATGATTTTAAGCAGTAGGGGTTGTGAGTTTTCCATCTCTGGAAATTTTAAGAGGCCAAGGTTGGAATAATTGTCCAAATGGAATAGCCCTTGGTGGGGTCCCTTCCAATTCTGCAGTTCTGTGGCTCAAAGGCATTTGCCATTTTTTTAATACACCAGAGAGATGTTAAAATTTGTCGTTACCGACCAAGAAATTAAAGGGGACTAGTATAGATCTATTTCAAGCTATTCAGCTCTCATCAGCTAGTCACACCCTTCCAGGATTCAAACCCAGGCTTGCTTACATATTAGATAGATGTATTAACCTCTAAGCCACCAGCTCTCCTAGTTTTGTTGGCTATACCATGGGACAGATTTAAATGTTTTTTTATTAGGGCAACCTAGTGTATCCAAATATGGATACGGCTAGCTGATGAGAGCTAAATAGCTTGAAATAATCTAGTCTCCCTTTATTTCTTTGTCAGTAAATATAGAATTTGACACAAAACTAGTTTATTGTGAAAGCAACTGCCTACGAAGGCTGCTGAATTGGGGCTGAAAGGCAGAAGCAGTGTGCTACGTCCCATATTTGGGTAGACCAGGTTGCCCTGATTAAAAAAATACTTCATCAGAGAGATGGCTCTGTTCTTCTGCTTTCTATAAAAAAGAGCAGAGATTAGACAATTTAGAACAGGGGTTTAACAGATTCCAACAGATAATCAGAGTTGGAAGGGACTTTGTAGGTCATCTAGTCTAACCCCCCGCCCAAGCGGGAGACCCTACACCATTTGTGACAAATGGCAGTCCAGTCTCTTCATGAAAGTCTCAAGTGATGAAGCTCCCACAACCTCCAAAGGCAACTTCTGTTCCATTGATTGATTGTTCTCACTGTAAGAAAGTTTCTCCTTATTTCCACGTTAAATCTCTCCTTGTTCAGTCCAACCATGTTAAGACCTGTGGACTTCAACTCCCAGAATTCCCCCGCACAGAAAAGATATGAATGTAGCTCTCCCTTAAATAGTAAGACGATTAACCTGTTGTTGCAAAAACTGCTAAGAGTATTATGGCAACTTAAGAACTAAACATATTTTATTACAATACAGGTAGTCCTTGACTTATGACCAGAATTGAGCCCTAAATTTATGTTGTTAAGTGAGACATAAGTCATAAATAAGAACCAGTTGTCAAGCATCTGAATATAAATCACAGGATCATAGGGATGCAACAGTCATAAGTGTAAAAAATGGTCATAAGTCACTTTTTTCAGAACCATTCTAACTTCAAACGGTCATTAAACAAACTGTTGTAAGTCAAGGACTACATGTATGTGTTTCCTTTCTTCCCCAGTAAAACAGGTATTGGTTTAGGGCAGGGGTGTCAAACTCAAGGCCTGTGGGCCAGATGCAGCTTGCTGCATGCTTAGATCGGGCCTGTGGGGCCTCTCTGGAAACAGCGAAAGACCAGCTTGTGTTGCCTCTGCCAGCGAAAATAGAGCAGGGTGGAGGCATCCCGAGCTCCATTTTTGTTGGCAGAGAGCTATCAAAGCAAACCAAAAACAAAACAAAAGGATAAATGTTTCCTCTTTTGCATTTGAGCGTGCAAGAAGGGCAGGAAAGGAGAAAGGGAAAGAGGAAAGACAAAGAAAAAGAAGGGAAGATAGCAAGGAAGGAAAAATAATGAAAAAGGGGAAGGAAGAAGAAAGAATGAAGAAGGGAAGAAAAAAATAAGGAAGGAAGGAAGGAGATTATAATGAAAGTGAAGGAGGGTCTCAGGGAAGTCCTGCCTTAGCACTTATCCACCACAGGTGCCCCTGACACGAGTCATGTGTCACGCCCACCATGGCCACGCCTACCATGGCCACACCACACCTGGGCCTCCAAGGTCAAACACAACCTTGATGCAGCCCTCAATGGAAATCGGGTTTGACGCCCCTGGTTTAGGATGATTGTAGTTGGCCTGCAGACATTTGTATAACCACTAGACGGCAGTAAAGATGCTTGGTTGACAAAGAGATCCCCTGTTGGTCAGCATTCCCTTCCAGGGCTAGGAGCAGATACAAGAGTTGAGTCAAAGCAAGGAATGAAGGGGTTAGGACGGCCCTTGTGATGTGTACCCTAACCCTAGGTGGCAGGAGGAACAAAATGTCCTCCTCCTCCTTCCAAAACTTTTTCTTCTCGGAAAGTTGCCATTTCCTAACAGCAATTTTCAAGGGAGAATCCAAGGTCAAGTTTCTAAGAGAGAATTCTATCCGGCCATGACTAAGGACAAAGGCTTCTGGTCTTGTTCCATGTGCTAATCAACCCAAGGACACCAAATAGTTGTCATTCATGACTGGTGTCCTGAATGGCCACTTAACTGGTAAAAACACAACTAGCTTGCATTTCTTAGTGGTTTTATTTCCGCTTTTGGTATTGATAAAAATGGACTAGCCTATTCAAGTAGAAGCTTCACCCACTGTCCTAGTGCTGGTTCATGATGCTATCAGTCCAGTGACAATTAAAGGTGCCAGCAGGCTCCTTCTTCCTTGCTTAGTAAAGACATCATGAGATCACTTTAGTGTGAATGTTACTCTGCACACACAAGCTAATGGATTTTGCTACATCCGGTTGAATGGGTGAGACATGCCTCATTGACACAGGCCATCCTCGACTCACGATCACAGTTGGGCCCAGAATTCACATGGTTGTTCAGTGAGTCATGCCCCATTTTATGATCTTTTTGCCATGGTTTTTAAGTAAATCAAGAGCTGGGGTGGTGCAGTGGTTAGAATGCAGTACTGCAGGCTACTTCTGCTGACTGCTGGCTGCCAGACGTTTGACGGTCCTAATGTCACCTGGCTCAAGGTTGACTCAAGCCTTCCATCCTTCTGAGGTGGGTCAAATGAGGACCCAGCTTGTTGGAGGAAATATGCTGACTCTATAAACTGCTAAGAGAGAGAGGGCTTTTCAGCCCTGTGAAGCAGTACATAAGTCTAAGTGCTATTACTGAATCATTATAGTAAAGTGAATCACACAGCTGTAAAGTAAATCAAGCTTCCCTCAAAGACTTTGCTTGTCAAAAGCTAGCTGGAAAGGTCACAAATGGCCACAACGCTTGACCCCAGGGCTCTGCAATTATCATGAATACATGCCAAGCACTCCAATTTTAATCACGTGACTGTGGGGATGCTGTGTTGTTTGTAAGTGTGAGCAATAGTTGTAACTCACTTTTTTTGGTGGCATTGTAACTTCAAACTATCACTACATACAGGGATCCCCCAAAATCTGTGGACTGCTGCCCACTAGTGGGCCATGAGGGGTTTGCAATTGGGCCATGGAAATGGCCAGCGAGTGCGCACGCATAAACTCACTTGCGCATGTGCATGCATGCTCCATTTGTGTGAACGGCAGGCACACGTGCATACAGCTCATAGAAACGAAACTGCACGGTTGCTTACCGGCCGCTTGCATGAATCATCCCCTCCCTCCCCCCTCTTCCCACCAGTCTGCAAAGCTGGAAATATTGGGGAACTCTGACTAAACAGAAAAGTCGAGAACTACCTGTATGTTAAGTTCTGAGTGTGTGTAATTATGAAATAAGAGATTGTAGAATTTTGGCTTCTTGTAAGGATGATTGATCTCAATCAGCATCCAGTGTCAGTCAGCCCTGGAGCCTTTTTCCTGGTCCCTGGCATCCCACAGCGGAGGCGGAGTGAGCTGTGGGAAAGGGAAGGGGGAGATACAGGGATGGGATTCTACTGGTTTGCGCAAACCAGATGTTAAGTTTGCGTCTGGTTCGCTGAACCGGTATTTGAACCATCCCGCCCCTCCCAGGAGTCTTCATGCGGTCCATTTTTGATGCAGGTAAGTGTAGGGTCTGCGCAGAGGCTCTGGGAAGAGGGAAAATGGGCCTACTGGAAATCTGGAAACGGACCTGTTTCTGGCTTCCGGTGGGCCTCCAGAGCCCGGGGGGGAGGCTGTTTTTGCCCTCCCAGGGGCCTGGGGGAGGTTTCCAGACCCTTGGGAAGATGAAAAATGGTCCTCCCGGATGTTCCAGTAAGTCATGCCCACCCAGCAACCGGGCAGTGAACCAGTTGCTGGGATTTTTGAATCCCACCCCTGGGAAGGTAGAGGTAGCAAGGGCTTTGTAACCAAAATAAAATTCTTCCCTCTGAGGACTAAGAACATTCCTACCAGGTGTGACGAGATGGGATGCGAGTCCAGGTGAACTTTGGACTGTGATCTGATTGGGCCGTGGGATGGCCTGCCTGGGCAGGAGGAGGAAAAATGTATTTTTAACTAGGGGGAAACCCGAGGGACTTTAGAGTCTGATTCTCCCCAGATGTGTCTATATGACATACCTAATAAATCTGCATTTTGAGGAATAGCCTGCCTCGGAGTTTTGATTCTGTTGGGGGTGTTACTTGGGGCCCTGACATCCAGGTTTCACACATACCCAATGTTCTGCTGATAAGAAGTTGGCTAAGAGAAGCCAAGGTAAAGGTTCCCCTCGCACATACGTGCTAGTCATTTCCGGCTCTAGGGGGCAGTGCTCATCTCCATTACAAAGCCAAACAGCCAGCGCTGTCTGAAGACGTCTCCGTGGTCCTGTGGCTGGCATGACTAAACACTGAAGGCGCACGGAATGCTGTTCCCTTTCCACCAAAATGGTCCCTATTTTTCTACTTGCATTTTTTTACGTGCTTTTGAACTGCTAAAGGTTGGCAGGAGCTGGGACGAGGAATGGGAGCTCACTCTGTTATGCAGCGCTAGGGATTTGAACCGCCGATCTGCCAACCTTTCTGAGAGAAGCCTACCCTTCATTTATAAAATTCACTGTAGTTTCTGCTCTTTCTCAGGTGACCCTTTTGACAAGCCACCATGCCGAGGGTGTTCCTCTTACCTTGCGGAACCTTACATCAAATGTGCAGAATGCAGTCCGCCTCCTTTTCTGCTATGCTTGCAGGTAATTACATTTTCAAGGAGTGAGGGAAGAGAAATTCAAGGATGATCTCTTGGCTGCTGGGCCTGATCTTTATTCCATCTTTGGACAGGCCAAGCGAAAACAGACAAGAATTCTCTTCTTTCTTCCAGAAGAAGAAGAATTTCTTGTCAGTTTTGGACATTGATTATGTTCAACTCGTTTGAAAGGGTTACGCCCAGGGGTGGGCTTCAAAAACATCAGCAACTGGTTCTCTGCCTGGTAGCTGGGTGGGCCTGGCCTGGCCAGGCTCCTGCACCACAGCAAGGGGAGCGTTTTTGCCCTTTCCAGGCTCTGTATGTTTTCCTAGAGCCTCTGGCAGGACGAAACCGACCTCCCTGGGCTCCGGAGGCTCACTGGAGGCTGGAAACAAGTCCGTTTCCGGTCTTCCAGGAGGCCCATTTTTTTTCACCCTCCCCAGACTCCGGGAGCTTTCCTGGAGCCTCTGGGAGGGCGAAAACAGCCTCACCCAGACTCTGGGTGGGCCGTTTCTGGCCTTCAGGAACTTCCGGGAGGCCTGTTTTTCACCCTCCCCAGGCTCCAGAGGCTTTCCTGGAGCCTCTGGGAGGGTGAAAACAGCCTCCCCTGGGGTCCAGAGGCCCTCTGGAGGCTGGAAATGGGCCCATTTCCAGCCTTTCAGAACCTTCAGGAGGCCCGTTTTTGGCCCTCTTCAAGCCTCCAGGGCCCTGCACTTACCTGGCATCTGGCACTTACCTGGGGCCAGCCAGGGGTGGGATTTGCCGGTTCAGTGAACCGACCATTAAACTGGGTTTGTCTGAACCAGGGAGAACTTGTAGCAGCCCAGTCCTGGTTATCTCCCCCCCCAAAAAAAGCTTTATTCTGGGTGTGTGATTTCTTGATGTTTTTATAAAGCCATGCCAACACAAGGGAAACGTTTGCTGGAAATGTGACAATAAAAGGACCCTTTTGCTTGCGATGAAGTGGTATTGGTGGCAAATGGGGGCAGGGATCCTGTATTTTGTGATTCCTCAAAACTGCTTTCTGTATCAAGAATGAACCTTTTTTTCCAGTGCTTCACAAGAGGATTTGAATATAAGAAGCATCAGAGTGACCATTCCTATGAAATAATGGTAAATATACAGTTCTATTTCATCTGTCTTGCCTTCAGCAGTTGTTGTCATCCATCTTTTTTTATTCATTAGATTTTTATTCCGACTTTTAATAGTTTACAAGGTAGCTGAAGTCAGTGAACATATTCAGTGCTCCTTCCTCCTCCTATTTTCCCCATAACAACAACCCTGTGAGGTGGGTTGGGCTGAAAGTGACCAGCCCAAAGTCACCGAGCTGGCTTTCATGCCTAAAGGCAGGATTAGAACTCACAGCCTCCTGACAATTGGCCTAAAATCGCCTGGCGGGCTTTCATGCCTAAGGCAGAACTAGAACTCAGAGTCTCCTGGTTTTAGGCCAGCACCTTAACCTGTATACCAAACTGCCTCTCTCTTTATGGAACATGTCCTATCAATACAGGTGTGCGGAAGTTTTATGCTTAAGTCTCCCCTTTTAAATGATTATTTCAGTCACCGAAAGTATGGGAATAATAAGATGTCAGTACCAAAAAACACGGGAAAGGAATTTTCAAAGTGTTTTTGTTTATTTATTGTTTATTTGTTAAATAAATACTAGCTGGAAGTGGCTGCTGGGTAAATGGCAGACTTCACCTCACCTCCTCCCCTTGTTCTCTGCTCTCCATCCTTCCATCTTTTTCAGTTACCATGTTGATACATTCTCATTATGTTCTTTTTATGATAGTCTATTATCTTCTGTTCTGGGAAAACTCCTTTTATTTCTTCCTTTTTATTATTGTAAGCTGCCTAAAGTAGTCCCACAAGTGAGATAGGCAGCAAATAAATTTAACAAATAAAATAAAAATTCTTTTGGAGGATTCTCAAATAAAATGGATCTCATAAGCCTCCAACTAATCTTATGTGCCTTGTTCTTCCCAGAGAGAAAAAACATGCTTCTTAATTTGATAGTTTGAAACTGAATTTCAGTAGTTTAATTTAGCAAGAACCACCAAGAAAAAGTTGGGAAAATGTAGGCTGTCCACATCAATCTTAGAAGATAATAAACCTGTTTGTAATAAACCTGTTTTTTTCCCAACTGGGTGGGCTCCAGATACTGTTAATTCAACTTATTTCCAAAACCCCCATTTGATATGTCCAGATGGGAGAATCTGAACAAAATGTTACTTATGTAATACTTTTGTTCAGATAGTTTGAATCAGAAAATACCTTTGTTAATAATTTGTCATGCAGAACAATTAACATTTTCCAACCCATTAACACTTCTAAAGCAAATTTTGCTTTATTTTATTTTAATCACCCATGCCATGTTCCTTCTAGGATTAGCTGGCCGACAGCTAAATTAGCAAGAAATTCTTTGTTACATTCTGAAACAATGCTTCATAACTAACAATAATTACAGCTTGAGTCATGTTTAATTTGTGTGGCATAATTATTTAAAATTCCTGTGGGGTGCTGCTGGAACTCTTAAAATGTCAGTATGTAAGTAGCAGTTTGCCTCAGTGGCAAAATTACTCATTTGGACTATTCTGCATGTTAAATCTGTTAGTCAGCAATGGATGTTTGTAAGCTCATTATCAGATTTTTTTAGGGGCACATATGGGTACCATTCTCTATTCCTGCAGGCATGAACAAAACTGAAATTCACCAATTCCCACTGGAACAAACTCAAAACTAAATTGAATATATTTTTTGAGTCTCTCTGCCAATATTGAAGCGAAGATTTTATAATCTGCATTTAAGAAAGAAATGGGTCTATAATTCTTAATTTGTAATGGATCAGTCTCTTCTTTTGGAATAAGTGTAATGAAGGCTTCTGACCATGATTTAGGTATCTTCTTCTTTAACATAACTTCATTCATAACTTCTAGCAATGGAAGATTTAACGATTCTTGTAATGTTTTGTAAAATTCTGCCGGAAGTCCATCTGGGCCTGGTGCCTTTCCATTGTTTTGCTTCTTGAGNGCTTCGGTTAACTCCATCATGGTTATATTGCTTTCTAACATTTTTTCAGTCTCTTTAGGTATCTTAGGTAGATTAGCCTTCTGTAAATACTGTTTAACTCTTTCCTCATCAATATTCTCTTGCTTAGACCATCTCAGATATATTTCTTATTTCAGTGTTTTTTAAATAATATGTCAATAGTTGACTCTTAACCTATGGTATTTCTTTTCAATTTCCCCTTAGTTTAGTTAGTTTCTGAGCACCGAACACATACATTGTTCAATTTGGCTGCAGCCTTTGTTAAATTGGTGTTGCTGTCAATGTTGCTGCTCTCTACCAACAATTAAAATATTGATTTTCAACACACACATACACACACACACAAATCAATATTCTCCCAGGACAGAGTTGATTGACAACCACAAAATAGAGATTAGCTTGTCAGCCTAGTCTGTAAAAATAGCCTGTAAAACTGGTATCCATTAAAAAAAGGTATGAGGAAAGAAATACACTATTGTAAGAATTTTACTCTAGGAAAATAGCTATAAATACAGCTAAAAGAGGGGAGGGGGGAGTTAAAATGGTTTTAAATAGGAATTAGACAATTAATTTAAAATTTATGCAGATATCACTTAAAATGGTAATGTCAATTTTATTCTCTCTCTCTGTGTGTGTATGTTGATTTAATTACATTGTTAATTCACTTTTGGTTTTTGGTTTTCTTTGGTGCTCTTCCCAACCTAATGTTAGCTTTAGATCAGGCAAAAAATGCTGTTAAATAAGCCAATTAAGAAATATTAGTTTTTCATATTTTGACAGAAGCCATTCAAGTAAATGTACATCTCTGCAGCAAAACAGAATTGCCTGAAATTATTGGGATTGGCTATAAGTTTTTGGAATGGTTCAAATAAATTTAAGAGCTAATTGGTGGCTCTGCCTTCCAGGTCTTAATTTAAACTAAAATTCAGTGGAAATTTTGCCACAGCAGGGGATTCGCAAACTGAGGGATCAGTATTCCTATGGAACATGAATAAATCTCAGTGGGACAGTGTGGATAAAAATAAAATGAAATATGGTTCAATCAATAAGGTTTTAAGTTTGCTGACCACATTACCACGGAAAGGTCTTTGGACAATGCTGGGTCTCTAGTCTAAGAAATGGAAATGAGCACCACTCTGTAGAATCGGAAATGACTGGACAGGGTAAACTTTTACCTTTACCTTTTTTTGACATATAAATGAGCATGTTTGAGAATACAATACATTATAATATATAGTGAAAACTATGTTGAGTATGTTTACCTTCTTTACAAATATTCAGGATTGTCAAGATCGTTCTGATTTTGCCAATGACAGGTAAACAGCAGTATATATAAATTGATTTGTGGCAATCAAATTTATTTTTAAAAAATTTTTAATTGACAAAGCTATGTATTCTATCAATTAACTTGTTTATATTTGTATATAATTTTAAAAAATTAAACTATCACTAAGATTAAGGAAAGAAAGTACAAAGAAATTTTTATTATGTAGTTTCACTGTCTGAAAACATCCTCCTGCCCACAGATTGACTGACCTCACTAAATCTTAAATTATTAACAATGATGCATTAGGCCCAATCATACAGAGGGACATCTTATAAACAATAACAGACAAGCCAGAGGAACTGGCTTCAAAAATGGAAATTGTAGCTTTCCATCAAGTATTACCCAAAATCATATAAGTGTCTTATAAATGGTTACTGATTAATATCAAAGATAAGAAAACTCTCAAAACAACAGATTTTTTTCTGAATTCTTGCTTGCTGTTTAATATTATTAGCCTACAACTTTTGAAGTGAGGTGACTTTTAAAACAAACAAATCAAGACACCAAATAAAGGAGAATATTTGTAGCAGGGTTGACATGAGCGGTCTTTGGTGGTCTCTGAGCTTTCTTATTATCTTGCAGATGTTTCATTATCCAAACTAGGTAACATTGTCAGTGCTAGTTCTAGGTAACATCATCAGGACTAGCACTGATGATATTACCTAGTTTGGGTAATGAAATGTCTGCAAGAAAACAAGCAAGCTCAGAGAGCATCAAAGACTTCCCAACATGCCAAATGCAAGAAGAAAAAATACTGGGCACATTTGGTGAAATGTTCTAATGATCTGGTGGAAGATCTTAAATATCAAGCTATGGAAGTAGTGAAAGCTTTTTCTTTTTCACAATTCAGTGTGATGACACTAGTGCTGCCTACGGTTGGACTTAAGCATAGTACACAAAATTATCCGCTACACTGTCCCACCAGTCAATGATTACTTCAGCTTCAACTGCAACAATACAAGAGCACACAACAGATACAAATTCAATGTAAATAGCTCCAAGCTTGATTGCAGAAAGTACGACTTCAGCAACAGAGTGATCAATGACTGGAATGCACAACCTGACTCTGTAGTTACCTCCTCAAACCTCCACTCCTTTAAACCTCAAACTATCCACAATTGACCTCACCCCATCCCTAAGAGGTCTGTAAGGTGCATAAGTGCACCATTGTGCCTCCCGTCCCTGTCCTATTGTCCCCATTTAATCAAACCTATTTTCTGTTTTCTTACTCATGTTTATACTTATACCTATTATGTTGTTAGTAATTGACAAATCAAATAAATAAATAAATAAAATAAATAGTGATATGACGATGTGCACTTTCAAATAAGAATGATAGAACTCTGAAATAACTAATTTTTACAAATGAAAACTTTTTATAAACTTTTTACATCTGAAAAGTTCCAATGTATGAATAAGATTTCTAACATTTTTGGGGGAAGTAAACTGATTTTCATGGAAAAAGTATGTTCTAACTGGTAGATACACATTTGTAGTGACAACTAAGTACATCATGCACAGACAAGTCCAAAGTCACTAGGAATTGAATAGAATATAAATCAATAAAAAGTAATTTATCTATTTATTTATTCATTCTGTTTGTATATATGCCCATCTCAAACCAGTGACTCTGAGTGATGAATTATTTTTATCAATAATTATTACATAACTGCTAATATCATTAAAAGCAAATCTGTGTCATTAAATTGCAAATTTTATGAAGAACAGCACTTTAAACAGAAGACTTTTTAAGTTCTTTGCATTGGCTTGGGAGCAGATTATAAAGCACATCTGTTTCATTGAAAGGATTATGACTTTCCTAAGGGAATACCGTTTTATGATTATTTTAGCTGAAAGACAAAGTGGAATTTTTCCTCAGATGACAGAAGAAATAACTTCTTATGGGCCAAACATTTTGACTTTCACTGGCATTATGGTGACTATTTTTGAATCCCTCAAGTCAATTGAATTTAAAACTGTAGAGAAAATCTGTAATAACCAAGCCTGCAATATTATGCAGTGTAATGCCACAGAAATGTTTATAAGGGGAAAAAAGCTGGCTTCTCATCTTTTCTATTGTTATCATCAATGAAAAATGAAGGTTAGCATGACATTTGTAAAACTACGTAAAAGTTGGGGGGAGTGTTTAACGTGGACTGCTAAGAGTCTTCCTGTTGATTTGGCAATATACAAATGTAATAAACACAGAAAGAAGTGGATCAAGATTTTATACTGGTTCTTTATTTAGTAAATGTACGTGTAGACTATAGCATCAGGAATGTTTATCTTTAAAAAAAAAACAGAAATTGGGATTAAAATTGTTGAGAGAAACATCAGCAATTGCAGGCATGCTATTGGCTGGGTATAAAAATAAACCTTTGTTTTTTATTTATTAAAAAAAAAGAAAGTATTTATTTGAATACTTTTAAATGCTATTTATTTATTTAAAAATTATTTAAATTATTTTGAAGGTGAAAAAGAAAATGCAAAAATCTGCTCAATGTATTTTTTATAAAAAAATTAAAATTATTTCAATAGGAAATCTCTACATAATGCAACAAGGAGAAGTTGTTAACAGATTATCATTCTGGGGTAAAACATTCGAACTTTACCTATGGAAAAAAGAGAAAGAACTGCTACCTGGGAGGAAGATTATGACAAAACTAGATAAAATACTCACTGCAGAGGTATTACAAGCTGTAACACATGACTATAAAAGCTGGATCATCTGAATGATGAAGAAAAAAAATGATGCCTTTGAATTAGGCTGGCCAAAAAAAAAAAACCCAGTCGAGAATATCTTGAATTTGTTCACAAGCTTCTTCTCTAAACTGACCCATCTTTCCCACCCAAGAGTAATTCAATTCTCAGTAGCAGCAGGTGATGACTTATCTTCATTCCATTCCAAGAAAATATTATCCAGTCTTTGTGAGCACCGATAAGGAAAATGGAAATTTTGTGGGAATCCCACCAGGGAAGTAACTGGAGCACGGAAATTTCTATCCTGCTTCTTGCTGATTTGGGAATATAATATTTTAACATGTGAGTCATTTGGAAAAAGTCTCAAAGTTTATAACTGTGATAAGGTTACTACTAGGGTAGCCCTCAATGTCAGATAGATAAATAGATAGATAGATAGATAGATAGATAGATAGATAGATAGATAGATAGATAGATAGATAGATAGATCTATAAATTATATTTGTCTTTTTTTTAAGTTTTCGCCGGCCGGGCTACATTACATGTAGTGCTGTTTCAGCTTCCTTCGCGGTATTATCCCATGTTCATTGCTAGTGCTTTTAAAGTTGGTAGCAACCTCTTCAGCAGAATCTCATTTCTGCCATCATCAGGCTTTTGTAATTAAATTTGTATGTGGGTCACGGCGTCTCCACAGCGTTGGTTTTTAATTTGCAGGCTAACCTATTGTTAGTGCCCAGGATGTTGTTTCTCTACATCCTGATGGGTTGGGAGTCTTGGCGTCATGCTGTTTATTGGACTTGGAGTTGTTTGCATTTTGGCTGCTCTTCCTGCCGTTTCTTCTGTCCGCTTTTGCTGGCCTTTGATTGGCTGCGCAACAACTTGCTGCCTATTGGCAGCTGTACTGTTTCCTGTAGTTGGCAGGCTTTCAGCTGCAGCTTGGCTTCCGTGTGAACAGGACGGCTATTATCTATTAGGAAGCTAGCGTTCACATCTGTCGTGCCTGGTGGAGGGGGTGGTTTGAGCTGGACGGTATCAGAGGGAGCTGGTTTGTGCCAGGTGTTTGCCTGGCTTGTGGTGGAGCATCCTTTCTATCTATGAGCAGTGCAAGGCTTTCCAAATGATTGACAGTCTGGCCTGGAAGTTCATCTCTTTCTATTCATGCTTCAGGTCTTTTTTCAATCTCTATGGCTTCTCTGATGATTCTGTGCGCCTTGCGGCGCTTTTCTATAAGTTGGCTAGACTGTTTTTAGTGCCCATTGAAATGATGTGTGCACCTGCTGCCGTTTTCATTGTGATGGACTAGTGAGGCCAGCGTGTGTTCCAGCCTTTTTACTGCGCATTTTTGTGTCTATCCAGCCGTGCGGTACTTATCTCTCTGTGGTCTGTCCAATTGTATGTGGCCGGCATGATGCCACAGGAACTCGTATATCTGCCTTGCGTTTTTCCAGGTCAATTTTGTCTTCTGTGCAGTTTTTTAAGCGCATGGCTGCTAGTTTTTTTGTTCTGTTCTTGAAAACACGCAAGCTTGATGTGATGCCTGTGTAGTATCTACTGATTTTGTCTGTAGTACCTCTTATGTAGGGCAGACAGCCTGCTATATAAAACAGCTCGTATTATGTAGCGGCAAGGACAGCTTATAAAATATTATATAGATATACACACCACAACCATAACCATACATACCACACACTGTCATGTTAGTGCTGGTGTATTTACATACCATACCTATACATACATACATACTACTTTACTCCCTATAGCTAGGAATTTCTAATAAGCAGGTCTGCACAAAGAATCTCATTACATGTGCTATAAAATGCTCCCAAGGTTATTATCGCGCCACTTTGCATTTGTGAGGATGCGACAGGCACTACTATAAATATGATAAATCATACCAGCAGAAAATACTGAAAAAAATAGCACATTTTCCTCTATCGAATCCTATTTTTTGCAAACTCCTTATGGAAGCACCATCAAACCCAACTTGTATTTCAGCTTGCGCCACAAACGGTGTTTGGTTAGGATTGAACGAGATTGAAGAATCAATACAATACCGACCTTATAATCGCGCCCTTGGCCTAGCATCACAAATGGACCTACCTACCTGATTCAATCGTCAGTTTGCTAATCCTCCCGTCGACCTATTGCATATAAAAAAAAGATGCTGAGAATTCTATCTTAAAGAGTTCAGCAGAAGCAACAACGAAGATGGCATTAGGGGGCTGGGGGCAAAAACACCATTATGAACGAACAGCTGCAAGAATTGTCGGAGTATGTCTACGCTCTGAATGAAAAGAAGAAAAAACGCGCCACCCGGCGATACCTATAATAGTAGTCGAGTTGCGATAGCAGAGCTGGAATCAGTTAGTGGTCGAATTTGTAGCCAGGAAAAGACTGCTACAATGAGCGCCTGAGGTCCCATCGCCCGTATCTCCAAAGTATCTACAAGGCCAGGCACCACAACAAGTTAAGAGCCCATTGGGACGAACTTACGCAAAGGAGCAGATCCGAACCTAGAACTCAAGGCCATAATTTTTTCTGATAGTGGGCAGTATAATGTGGAACCAACTTGCCTTCAGAACATCTGTGTGCTCGCTCCATCACTGACGAGGTCTGTTAAGAAGAGACTGCGTGGACAGCCTATTTTGTGCTCCTCTGACCATGAGGGTTAATAAGGCTTTGCGGGCTGTCGGGTCTGGAGTATGCCATTGCGAGCGTCCTTCCAACTTTGTGTAGTCTATTAAAGAGCTTCAAGTGACGAAAGTTGCATGCCAATATTCTGCGAAGCTTTCGCTTTGACCTCCTACTGCGCCTTACAATGAATTAAATTCCGGCTTATTTCACACAAAGAAGCAGGCAGTTCACGATAAAACTTCATAACAAACTGTTCCAAAGCGACTTGCAGAACTAACTTCTCAGTTGGAATTGGAACCTTTCCTGCTCTAACATCATTCTGGAAAGCAGCTATGACTTCCTATTTTTGTGAAATGACAGGCACATCAAAGCTTTAGGCTGCGGTATTATAATACTCCCTATGGCATCATTTCCATGTGAACCAGGACTTCTCCATTCTTTACCACCTTTTTACCTCAGGAGAGTTGATAAAGACGCCTTTTTAGAGACTCCTTATTAGGAAATGCATGCATCTGTTGGTTCATAAATTTTCACTCACGTTTGAATTCGTTTATGATTTATTATGTATCCATGACTTTTAGCATGATGTATGGACCGATAGGAGCAATAGTGTGTAAACAGGCAGATTAAGAATGAATGCATGCATGAACCTAATACACATGAATGGAATTTAATGAATGCAATGAACCGGACAAGCCATCCTGCCAGAAGACAGGTGTGACAAGCAAGAAATCCTCCTTTCTCAAGGAAAACAAATGTTTGAGAACTCACAAGCCATTATTCTCTTGCGGCCATGTTTTTCAGCAAAGACAGTCTCAAAACCACAAGAAACAAAGTGTGACCTTACGCGCTATAGAAAAATGTCTGGCTTTTGGATCTTAACGATCTCGAGAGAGCCTAGAAAAGCCTGTTGTCTATTCTGCGAATTCGTGTAATCCATCAAGAGAAAAACCCTACACTGCAACAAACGATGAGCTCTACTTTGCGTGCCACCTTTAAATATGCTTGGGGTTCATTTATCAACTGCCTCTGTCCTCTGCATGTAATTCAACAGTTCCAAAAGCACATTCAATAAAACAATTACAATAATGATGAATACTGCACAGAAGTGCATCCAATAAACGGTCCAGCACAAGAAAAGAGTCATCAGCCAACATTCTGCCCCTCCTACAGTGCAGCCGTTGCACACATATATAAATTTTACTGTTTTACTTTAGTTGGTTTTAACACGTTGTGAAGCCTGCTTCTACCGCTGACAATTATAGATATCACAATTTCAGAAACTACTATTTACCCTCATCATTCCCAATCCTTGTCTCATCTTCCATGAAAGGCCATTTAGGCAACCATTTGCCTCTGATTGTCAAATTCACAAACACAGACCAAAAATGGTTTCTAAAAAGGTAAACAATAGAGGCAACATATCCCTCACCCATAATGTTTTTTAAATCTGAAAACACCAGCAATGCCAATAATAGAAATAATAATCAATTACCTGGAGCCGGACGCCCATTAATTGCCCAATTTTGGTCTGACCATATTCGAGGCCATACTTCTTGCCCCAATTAGGTTGCTCAAATCTGCTACGGTATTTCTGCGGACATTATAGTGAAGTTACCATGATCACCAAATTGAATTGAATTTCCCTCGATATAAAGATATTAAACTAAATACTCACGAATGCGAATTATTGCCTATCATCCCAGCAATAATCCATTAAAAGATTTGCAAGAAGACGGAAGGACTTTTACATGCGGCTTGACTTGTTCTACATAATAGATTAATTTCTGTGAGTTGTTACCAGTAGTTGTGTGTTGGCTTATATGGACCAAGCATTAGTTGATTTGAGGTGAGACTGCTGAAGCTGGGAATATGAACTTAAAAAAATGGATTTTTGATACTCAATTTGTTTCTTTTTACCCCTCCCGGTAATTCTCATGGGCCAAAAAATAAACAAAAACTTTGACGCGTGGTCTGGGAGAAATTAAAACTATTGTCTTCTCAATTCTGCCCTTATCCTAACATATATTTTAGGACGAGCAATTGAGCGCTTGTTCTTTTCTTTTCGGTAGGTGACGATACAGAGAAAAGGAGTCCACCAATCACTATCCCTGAAAACTGACCTTGCAGATCCCTCAAACGAAGTTGTTATTGATTTTCATTTTCAGCACGCAGGCATTGATACTATTAATATAACTGTTTTAAAGACATGATATACTTTTAATATTCATTTCTATTGTTATAATTATGTAACTTTAATCCTTGGCTAAAGTCTGCCTTCAAGTCTTTTGAATTGGGTGCGCCTATAAAAACTGCAAATGATATCAAACAGAAGCAAACAAAAGGATAAATTTATTAAAGGGCCAGCAACACTAGCGCCATCCTTAGACTTGCTTATAGTAAAATTCTGCAGGAATGATAGGGGCCAGCACAAATTATATCAACTTTTTATCCCCCTCTTCTCGACTCTAGCACAGGAAACATGCACCTTAAGGAGATATTTCTACTTGCAAACATATTTTTACTAAGGTAGTTTCATTTTTTCAAGTTCTTTCCCTTATTGCGAAATGTACAGCCATACACACAATTAAAATTGTGCGACTTGTCAGTGTCCAGACGTTTTGACCTGTCACTTCACTTACACCAGAAAACCTCAACTCTTTCTGCCATTTACTAGTTTATACGAACAACTAATACATACTTAAACAACCTAAGACAATAAAAATAACCTTCATTAGAGAAAATTGTAACTCCATATAAGTTTAATTGTAAAAGCCCTAGGATTTTTATCCTTATTTGTTTTTCTATTGTTTTGCTCTGGAAATGGATTTGAGTGTGCAAGATCAGGCAATGACTAAATGTTTCTAAAGTAAAAGATATCTCCAAACACACTATGTTGAATTGTGGCTGCTGCTACCGAATGTTTCCATTACAGACACCGCACATTATGTCACATTTTCCCTCTCTTTTCTCTCACACCAGCTTAAAGTTCCGCTTAGGCAAGCCTATCACCCATCCTTACATTTCAGCATACGCACACCAAAGTTCAATAAAAACCTATCTCTTTGAAGGACCCTTGTCTCTTGACCAAAACTTTGTCGTTCCACAACACTTACTCCCATCCACAACCATATTCCACTCACCACCCCCTACCCCACCGAACGCTATCCCTCATACCAGCTCCGCCACTGTACCCACCCCTCCGGGTAGCCATCAATATTTCTTACTGATCTCATCAATCCAGACCACAATGGAAACAACGCTCAACATACCGACATCTCTCGCGACGCTCTATCCTACAAGAAAAGCTAGCATTACAGCAGCTACTACTCATTACGCCCATAAGAAGCCCTATTCGGAAGGCGCAGCTCACCCAACACCGACCATCACTCGCCGGCTACGCTCTGTGCGAATCACTAACCACTAACGTGAAAACCCATCCCATTGCGTATTACATGCGCCGATCAGCACAAGCGCAAACACCTCCATTGTCTTCTCCTACTTGCACTCCCAACAGGAAAACTGAATCTGGTCACGGAATGCCCCTAGCCGGCCAAACGATGCCCAGGGGCACCTGCTGCCACTTAAATGGAACGCCCCGCACTTCCCGCCGAGCCTCTCACTCTTCGGCCACTAACACCTCCTGACTCTCGCCACCTATACCCGCCGGCTCTACACTGCACGGATCAATCCCTCCCGTACGCACATGCGACACGTGACACACATTAATATGTCTGCCAACGGACTGGATCATGAACTAAAACTTCATAACCTATCCTCTAGCCCTCAAGCGCCAGTAACGCTGCACCCTCGGTGCCTTCCCCCGGCCCACTTCCAACCATGCCCTAATACCAACCACCGCCTGCGCGCAAATGAGCAGATACACTCTAGCGAATGACCTACCCTTGGCGAAACCTAGATCTCTCCTCTATCATGATAGCCTCCACTGATCCACCATGACAACTCACACACCTGCTCCTACAGGCATCGACAAACCCTACTACTCTACTGATCGCCGCTGAACCATGCGCACGCAGCCAACCACGCAGCTCTAGCCATGCAGAGCCAGCATTCTGCGCCGGCCACCACGTCGCGACTGTCGCTCACAGCAGCCACAACCTTACCTCCAACCTGCCCGCCGGATCCGCCATGCGCACCTTACTCAAAGACCTGATTCTTTCTCGTTCTACCCGCCGGTTCGTTCCTTGCAGGCCTTCACACTTCGGTTCTCCCAGAGGCCGCTTTCGAAAACACGCCCCCTGCAACGGCTTTCATCAGGAAGCACACTCATAGGCGCCCATTTCACTTCACTTCCTGTAATACCGGACAGTACATGAATATGCGCCATAGATAAATCTCCAGTCCCTGATAAAACCCTTGCAGACCGGGCGCTTTCGTTCCGACACAGCCTCCTGCGCGACACGCGGAAAGTCGGCGACATTCAACACCACGACTCTTCGCCTCGCACCTCTGACCGAGACTCTACCAGTTTCTGTCGGGCGTGCCTGCGCCATTCGGTGGCGTTGTGGCAGCGAAAGTTACTGCAACAATCCCCATTCCCTCCCCACCCCACTCGCCAGCCCTTCCAGCTCCGTTCTCCTGTGCAGCCGGCCAACAAAAAAATGACCCAAGACAAATCAGCTATCGGCAATTCTCACGAAGGTAGAGAAATACAGGATGCAGGGGTCGCGCGTCCGCGACGTTCAGAAGTCGGCTATTGCCCAGTTTTCCTCCGACAATACTCTACAATTCGTCACTACTGCCGTCTCCAGCAATTAGCTCAGCAACCTGTTGATTAACCACCCGTCTGCTTTGAAGGCCCAAACAAAAGTCCTTCAAAACCAAGCTGAAAAATCAGCTGGAGATGCCCAGTGCAGGTAACGATACGGGTGGCCGGGGCCGCGGCAGGCGAATTGTGTGTGCCCGTCCAGGCGGGTGTGGAAGTGGCATGCACATTGCATTCCTGCGGTGCGGTGGCACGCCAAGTGTGTGCATGCTGCAGCATGCATCTCACATTTTTGGCACGGCACAGCTCCAGTCCAAAACAGCCGTCTAGCCAGCCACTGCCCCACGCAGATGAACTTGTTGCGCTCCCAATGTCTTTCCTCAAACCCCTCCACGTGCTTGAAACACCCCACAACTTCTGAGCCAAGTTTGCTTCCATACAAAGCTTGGGTGGGGTCACGTGTCCAACCTTGCAAGCTTTTTAACACTATGCAAACCAAACGTCAAAAGCACAACTGATGTGCTTTTCGAGCTTGCCTCATTGTCAACAGGCATGCGAAACAAATACCCACCCCATTTCTTTTTTACTCCGGTGAACCCAGAATAAAGGAGGTTACAGCGATGGACTGTACGTAACAGCTGCTTCTTAAAAAGAGATGTTGAATATCAAGGTGCAAAATAAGCCTTCCCTAGAAAGGTTGGAACACGATTTGTTTATATAGAAAGCTACAATCATTACCCAAATTGTAGTAGGGTATGTGTCATTAATCCCTTAAGCCGTGGTTAAGCCAAGGAATCCTCTCCTGCCT
>BHFT01029182.1:0-14454 GCA_004320025.1 Laticauda laticaudata | reverse complement strand
CGGAAGCCCTGCGGATGTGCCATCCGCTTCCATCCGCTAGGCTTCCGTTGAGCATCCGCTTAACATCCTGGCTACATTCTCCCCCCGTCTGTTCCTTTCCGTTGTTGTCCGCTCTGTTTATACAAATTTGGGGCACTTTAGAGAACAGATAACAATGGATGGAAAATTTTCTCGTCCGCTGTGTCCTTTTTACATACGTTTTGCATCCGTTGGCCGATGTGACCTAGCCTTAAAACTGACTTGAAAAAAACAGAAAAACTAAAACTAATTAAATAACAGGAAAGAACCTATTGTTCTAAGAATCCATAAAATAAGAACTTGAAAACAAGTTTAAAAGTATGCTCAATATCTATTGAATATTATCTGACTATACCTTGTCTGTTCATTTAAATGTACATGTAATGTATGATTTATGGGAAGGGTAGAAGGAAATATGTAGAAGATGGCCAGAAAGAATGTAACCTCATAGTACCTCAGTCAATGGGGAATGAGCTGGGCGACCAGTGTAGGGAGTGTATAAAGATGTTGATTTGAGATGATGAACTTTGGAGAGAATCAAGCTTTGACTCCTTCTCCCCATTTATTGCTATAAATGAAACAAAAGGTCTTCACTGTATCTTCACTGGTTATTGGTCAGGCAAGTTTGTCATGGCCTGTGAAGGAAAGTAGTCAGGAGCACATAACATATATTTTTCACTTATTTAACCAAGAGCTATCAGAAATACTATAATCTTAAGTCTTAAAGAAACTACATGAACATTTCACTCTTAATTCTTTTTTCCCCCGTTTCCCCCCACATTTCTGTGTGTTCTAATTACTGGCCCAAAGTAATTATTCAGGCAGTATTGCTAAAGCTACTCCAGTAGAAATAGCTATTTCTATGTTAATTTAATTTGGAAAAAGGAAAAAAAGGACTAATGTAAAGCATGAACCTTACCTTATCTATGCCTTTTTAAAGCATTGTTATTTTAGATCTTTTCTTTAGAAGCCTGTAAAATTATGTAGGTTTTCTTTATCAAACTGAACACATAGCTATAAATAAAGCTGATCAAAAAGGTTTGTGTATGTAAAATTTAGTTCAGTTTAGTTTACTTTGTCATTGTACCTCGTACAACAAAATTAAATACTATCTTCAGTGATATGAAGATTTGATATTATGATTGATATTATGATACTATACTATAAGATATTATGACTATGAAAATAAACACAAACACACATCTTTCACATTCTATACACTGAATTGAAAACGCCTGATATTGCATTAATATTGCACTATATAGTAGAATTCAATAGTTACTGCTTTGGGGTAGAAGTTGTTTTTCAGCCTATTTGTCCTTGTTTTTATTAACCTGCATCATCTGGCAGATGGTAAAAGTTCAAAGGTTGCCTAGGATGAGATGGATCTTTGAGAATGTTTTGAATTTTCTTAAAGGCAGTGGGAGCTTCCAAAGATGGGGAGAACAACCAATAATCTGAGCAATGATGTTAACCCTCTGGAGTGCTGCTGTCCTATCTGCCACTGGGCAATTGGCAAACCATACACAGGTACAGTAAGTTAAGATACTCTCTGTGGTGCAGCAGTAGAAAGTCACCAGCAATTTTTCATTCAGTTGTTGTTTTCTGAGAAGAAGTCTCAAGTAGTATAATCTCTGCTAGTGACCAGTGCTTCAATGTGAGCACCCCAGATCAGGTCCTCTTTTATGATAACATCCAGAAACTTAAAACTAGCCACTTGCTCCACTTGGTTTCCATTGATAAGCAAGGGCTGGATGTCTGATTTGTTCCTTCTATAGTCCATTATATAAGCTCCTTGGTCTTATTGGAGTGACTGGTATGATTTCATTATATAAATAGTACAAAATTATGTACCATGTACATGAACATGTAATGACATGTTACTTATGGTTTGTTCCTTATACCTTTCACATGATGAAATATGCTATTTCATATATTTCATCATGCAAAGTAAAATAAAGTTATTAAGTATTATATAACAATCTGTAGTTACCCTAATCCTGAATCATCATTAGAGCATTATAAATTTTATATAGCAGGTTAAGAAATATTTTAATATTGATATATTGGTACTTTTAAATACCAACATTATGAAAAAAATTATTACAAAAACCCTTTCAATATAAGATACAGTAGTATTAAACTCCTTCTAATTTCAATTTATGCTTCACAAAAAGCAGCAAATTACAAATAAAACACTTAATAATTGTGCAACATAAACTGTGCTTCATATGGTTTTAAGATCTAGAAGTAACATTAGATTTCTGCATAAAACATTATTTATTTGAATTTCATGCCTTCCTATATATTATTAGCAATACGGAGCTGGAAATACACTAGTAAGCAGATGCTAAAATAGTATATTTGCATAGATTCTTAATTAAACATGTCTAATTGTCAGTAATTAAGAATCTCTGTGACATAAGGGAAGTATTTTAAATAATGCAACCTTTTGTTAAAATGCATTTCTGCTGTTTGTGTTCAAAATATTCATAGTTCAGAGTTTTTTCTAAGCTGGTTCATTAACTTTCCATTTACACTTGTTTTTGGATATTAGAAGGAGCATATAGGAAGCTTTAAGTCATATCTTGGAGTCTTAGTGGACAACCAGCTAAATATGAGCCAGCAGTGTGCAGCAGCAGTCTAAAAAGCTAATGCAATCCTAAACTGTATTAACAGAGGGATACAATCAAGATCAAGGGAGGTACTAATACCACTCTATAAGTGTCTCCTTAGTCTCCTTAGTAAGACCACACCTAGAGTACTGTATCCAGTTTTGATCACCACGCTATAAAAAAGATGTTGAGACTAGAAAAAGTACAGAAAAGAACAACTAGGATGACTAGGGGACTGGACTGTGATTCTTTTATTCTTACTTTGCTTTTTCTTCCCTTCTTATATGCAAAAAAGTCAGGGGAGGGGCAGTTTAAATATTTTTCTAATACTTTCCTGCCTCCCCAGGCTTAACTCATGCTTCAGCACCGGTTGTTCTTATGGCTTTTGGAGATCTTTTTAAGATTGTCTTCATAATTTCTTATATCATTGCCCATACTAGACTTAATTTCCTCTCCTTTGTGTAAAGAAAACTAAAAAATGGGAACACACTGCTGGTTATCTTTTACTCATTTTATAAGAATCTCCATTGACTGCTTGCATTTCCCTGGGAATGACTAGATGAGGCTTCATGGATCTTGGGGGAAGTCAAGCCTATTGCTTTGCAACGATTCCAAGCTGGGTTTCTGCTTGAACTCTTCTTTCAGCCTAGCTGGTAGCTTTCCAACAACTGGCCCTTTAATGTAGAGGTAGAATGCCTCCCCTTCTTGTGTTATCTGTGCCAACATTCATTGTCTTCTCCCAACCTTTTTTTCAAACCACTTGGCAAGTCCTGCAAGCAGAAGTGGATGTAGCTGGAGAGACTGTCCTTCCAGAGGCATCTGTTCTGATGGGCCATGCTAGGAATTGTAGAGTTCTCTTCATCCTGACATCTACATCTGCAAAGTCTGCATATTTTTCTGACAAGACAGGAGAGTCACCTATGGAGAGGATGAGAGTGAAAAGCTTCCAAGCCAAGTCTGTCAAACTCCCAGCCCGGGGGCCAGATGCATCATGTGCTGGCCACACCCATGCCCAGTTTAACAAAGGGGGGGAAAGTCCCGATACATCACATGACATTGCCGTGATGATGTGAGTTTGACACCCCTGTTCTAATCAGACATTTTAGGTATGGAAAAGAAATTTCTTCTTCACAGAACTCATGTAACTGTAGCCAGTTAATATGTAGCACAATGAGAATCTGTGCTACACACAGTGGCCAAAATTCTCTGTGATGTTCAATAGTTAGTGTTAAGAATTCTGATACTATAACATTGGGCTCAGCTAAAACCATCTTCCTATTTTTTTTTCTGTCAACATTGGTCTTTCTAGTGTTTGAATAGATAAATTAAACTTTTGCACTGTGATCTAATCTATTAAATTAACCAAGTCCCCTCTCCCCACAACCCTGAGGGCAAAGAGTTATATATTCCAGCATGAGATCTAAAGTAAAGATAACAGAAGCAATACAAGCAGTACTGCATCCAGTTTTGTTCACCACATTACAAAAAAGATGTTGAGACTCAAGAAAAAGTACAGAGAAAAGCAACCAGGATGATTAAGGGCCTGGAGACTAAAACATATGAAGAACGGTTACAGGAACTGGGGCTTGGCTCGTCCAGTAAAGAGAAGGACCAGGGGAGACATGATAGCAGTGTTCCAATATTTGAGGGGCTGCCACAGGGAGGAAGGGATGAAGCTGTTTTCTAAACCACCTGTAGGCCAGACAAGGAATAATGGATGGAAACTGTACAAGGAGAGATTTAACCTGGAACTTAGGAGTAACTTTCTGATAGTGAGAACAATTAACCAATGAAACACCTTGCCCTCGGAAGTTGTGGAAGCTCTATCACTAGAGACTTTCGAGAAGAGATTGGGCTTCTGGTTTGCAAGGCTTCGGCGGTGGCAGGAATTGATTGTGCATGGTTCCTGCTGCGCTCGCCTCTGGAGTGCCCCTGATCCAGCTAGATTTGGGGGCTATAGTTAGCCCGTAAACGCAACTGAAGATAGGGGAGACACAGCAAGGGTTCAGGCCTCAGCTGGCTTAACTCCCTTTTCCGAAAGTGGTGGAGCGGCGATCAGTAATGGCTGCCACAAAGAAGTTTTCATCCAGATAAAAATGTGCAGGAGGAAGCTGAGAAAGTGGAAGTTTTTGGCTAACCAGGATGACAAATAATATTTAAATATCCTGGAATTTAAGTTTTATTAAAGATACATCGTTCCCTTTGAAGACGGAAGAAGCGGTGAATGAAAGTAAAACGGGAAAGTTTGTTTTTTGCTCACTCTCCTTCCTTACGGTGATAGCAAATGAATGGAGAAATCAGAAAAACCTGTTTTGGCATGAGCAGGTAATCAAATTGAAAAATGAAGCTAAAGAGACAATAAAGATTTCTGAGCATTGATAAAAAAACCTTTTTTTTTTTTTGCTATAAGTGGGGAAGGGAGAGAAAAAAAACTAACATTAAGATTTTCTTGGAGGAGGCCTGCTGGAATTTATAACGATTTAGAGCAAAAATTGTAACCAAAAAGCACTTCTTAAAGTATATATTTCCATTGGAACTTGTACTGAACACCATTAACCCCAGGAAAGTAAATATCAAAAGAGAAAGGCTAATGAACAGACCTCGTGTTCACTGTGATTTTGGGACTTTTTGGAAATTATTATGAAAAACTAAAAAACATTTGGGTTGTTTAAAAAAAAACTTTTTACAATGGGCACTACTTGTTGTAGAACTGTTCTTGATTTAAACACAGTCTGAATAAGAAGAGGATCAACGAACAGAAGCTCTTTTAGGGATCTGTTTTCCATGTTTTAGATTGCGATTTTGTATACCTACCAGAAACTACAAGAACAAGAAGATTGGGATGAAGAAGAAGCCATCTTTAATTAACAAAACAATTTTAGTCGGGAAGAAAAGGAAGGAGGGGAAAGAGAATGGAGAATTTAAAGCCCATGTACACCACAGCACAACGGATGGAAGAGGATTGTAAAATGGAGAAAAACACTTGCCATCCGTTTGGTTAACAGCGATACTTCCGTGTTACTCACTGCGTCCGTTTTTCAATCCTCTTCTATCCATCCAGGCATCCGTCGACTGACATTTCATCCGCTTCAAAAAGTTTTGAGCTGCACAAAACTTTTTGAGCGGAAGAATGTATGCCAATGCGTCCGTCTGCATCCGCAACGCATACCGGGGAACATCCGTTCTACATCCATCGTCATCGCATTTATGCCATCCGCTATATTCCATAGGCATCCGTTGTGCATCCGTCAACTCGCATCAGCTCCAGCGGAAACGGACAAGGGAGGAATCGAAACAGATGCGGAATGGACACAACGTGAAAGCCGTTAGTAGCACGGATGAAGAAAGATGAAAGCAGAGCAGCTGCACATACAAAGCATTTAAAAATTGGATAAAAAACATTCGCAGAGGGGATGTATCTCGAATATTTAGGATTTCTGCAGGATGCCTAGAGGATGCAAAAGGACACCGAGCGGAAAACCTATATTTCCTTAAAAAGGGGGAGGAAATCACCTGGATCCCACTTTTCAGTCCAGCAGCCTGTGGTGCAGGACCTCTTCAGCTTCATCTGGCTCTTGCTCTTCCACAGCAATCCAGTCCTCTCCACTGGATCATCACACTACTCCTTTTGGTAGCCACAATCGTTCTACAACAGTAGTGAAGCCTCTACAGGCTCTTTCATCTGTTCTATGTGAAGGAGAGCGAGGCGCGGCCAAGAATGCGTCTGGGGTATGAGAATGGTATCGGGAGAAAGAGCAGAGTATGGACTGTACAATAAGCTGAATGGTGGAGCTGAGGAACGAAGACCCTCGGCATTCCAGAACTTTCATGAGGATGCCTCCAGCCATGTTTGATGAAGTTGTGGCAGCAGCTGAAGTCCCAGTGTGAACACAAGCAGAGCACAAACTTCCGGCCCAGCCTGGACCCTGGGACCTAAAGTGGGCATGACTCTGGCGCCACCTGGGCCTCACGGGACCACCTACAGGGAGCATGCACTACGGCTGAGGAGGGCCACCAACACCATACAGCATTGTTGGTCAGAGAAAGTGGTGCGCAGGCCATCATTGAAGAATACCTGGGGAGCTCCTCCAGTCCCCTCCAACTAAGAAGGCTGGAAGAAAGTTTGCAGAGCAGTGGTATCAGAAGTGGAACTTCCCCCACAACGTTGGAGCCAAGATGGCAAGCACGTAGCCTGCAAAGCTCCAGCCAAAGTCGGAATCACTTATTTCAACTTACAAGGGCTTCTTGCACGCATCATCCTCTTTGCCATGCGTCGAGCTGACTACAAGTTCATGTCATCGATGCTTTCAGGCAATGGGTCATCTTCAGATGCCCAGGTAATACAAGCGCCAGTCACCTCAGGAGGGGCATGGAACGCAAACCTCACCATGGGCTTTCCGATCCAGACCTTGCTTTCCCAAATGACACCACAAGATGTGCTCTACTTATGTGGTGATGATGCCTTCTCCCTCAGAACCTAACCTCATGAACCCCTACACGCCAAGACTCCTCCACCCATGAAGACAAGGATTTCAACTATAGGCTGTCCAGGGCATGGTGGGTGGTGGAGAAGATGCCTTTGGCATCCCTGGCCAACAGGTTCGAGTACTTCTCACCCCCATCCCCTCCGCCACAGACCTGTGAGCAGCAATGCGTGAAAGCCTTGCTGCATCCTGTACAAGGTCTCATTGCACCCACTACGCCAGTGTTGCCAAACAGACTTGTGGAACCATCACAAGGGTGGGGATATGGGAGCCTGATATGGAGGCAAAGACGACCTGATAGACACTTCATGGTGAAGGAAGAAAGCAGCGCACGCTTCCTGAGACACTGGTGCAAGCTCCATGGATCCCGCAGTGGAGCAGTGCATGGGAAGAAGGATGGTTAGATGTTTAATGGATGGCTTCGTTGAAGCGGTGGGCAATAACACTGATGAGATTGTGCCATGTATGTTGAGTGTCCTACAATGAATAGGGCATTATAAAGAGTTTTGTTTATTTTAATGTGTTGATCAATGAATAAATTTGTTATTGATACAAAAGTCCCATATTGTTGGCACTTGGGAGGGTGGACCATACAGTCCCACTATCTTTGCACTGGAGGTTATCTATCCCACAACTATCCTTTCTATCCCATCAACTATACCTTATCTATCCCACCAGCATGCAAAGCCTTAAACCATTTTTTCAAAGTTTTCAACAACACTCTTATTTACGAGTAAAAAAAATCGAACGCAAGTGTGTTAAGCAAAGATAACCTTTATAAATAACTGTCTTAAGTAAAACTGTATGACTTTAATTAAAAAAAGCCAAAATGAAACCAAGTAAAGTGGTCTTACGCAAAGATAAAGTGAAAAGTAACAATTGCAGTCTCTGGCAACATTCTCAGTCACTCTGAGTCCATGTCCAGGCTCAGATGTTAAGCGGGCAAGGACTGTGGGAGGTGGCTGTGGGCTTGCAGTGCTGGTCTGAGGCGCCATTGGGGTGTGCTTTGGCCCTGAGAATACAAAGGGGAATGATTGCTTGGCCTTGTGGGGTGGGAGGAAGGAGGAGTGGTAGTGGGGCTGTCCTGGTCTGCAGCTGGGTGAGGGTGTTGTCGTCTGTGGTGTTGCAATGAACTGGGCCCAGGACTGGGAAGGTCTGCTTTATACTGTGGGATGTCCCCTGGTAAGTACGTAGGCCTTGGAGGTGAGGGCTGCTTGAAAGCCATGGAAGGCTGTGACATCACCTGGGGTGGAGAGGCAAGACCTGGACTGGGTCGGGAGCAGCTTTAGCTGGCCTTGAGGGTTTGTGCAGAAGTGCTGTGATCTTTCTGCTTCATCACTGGTAACTGGGCCTCGGCATATCCCTCAAGGTGGTGGCTTATGTAGGTGATGAAAGTGGTGGTGGTGGGAGGATCCGTCTGTTCCAAGTGGACCAGCTGAGAGAAGAATTCTGTGCTGGTCTTACACTTGTGTCCCTTGAATCTCCCACCAGCACACTGTGGCTCTCTTGGCCCTCCAGTCTGCCTCTCTGCCTGCATCCTGTGGAGGCTGCCGGGAGGGGTGGCGTTGGTCTCTGGTGCTGCCGCTTCTTCCTCCATTTGTGATAGCGGGATCCTCCAAGTCCGTCGGCATGGGGTGTGCAGCTGTTGGGGGGGTCTCTGCCATGGGGCCCTCTGAAGACACCTGCCTGGACAGGGTAGCCTGGCTCCTGGCTGACAGAGAGGGTCTCAGAGGGGCCTGCTCTGCGGTGGTGGACCTCACCCTGCCAGGAAGCTTGCACGCTGGTCATGACGTTACATATCCCAGTCAGTGAGCCTTGACACGGCCTCCGATTTTTTGAGGTGTACCTTGCCAATACCAGGTGTGCATGTCCTTCCCAATCCTAAGGAGTATATATCTACAGTGTAGGCCCAGGCCTCTGCCTTGTCTCTCCAAGCTGCCTGTTTCTTCTTGGTGTTGCGATAGAATATGTGGGGCTTCTTTCCTCGCACAGGTACTCGTTCTCGCCTCAGCCATTCCAGCACTCATCCTCATGCTCCTCAGAAACGGTGTACTGTTTCCTCTCTCCTTCTCCTTCCTTGCTTCTCCTCCACTCTTGGCAGGGCCTTCAAGAAGCAGGAGCCTTCAGGGCCTTCAGCAGCAGGGCTTTGGAAGGGGCCTTGGGGCTGGTCCACCACAGCACAGCAGTAGCAGTAGCAGCATACCAGCAGCAAGCAGCCAAGCACCAGCAGCAGGAGAAGCACCAGCAGCAGCAACACCACCACCTTCACCAGCAAGCAGCAGCAGGAAGAAGGAGCAGCAAGCTTCCAGAGTCAGTGCCAGGGGGTTGGGATGGTGGTTCTGTCCTTCTTGCCAAAGGGCGGCATGAGGAGGCATGGGCTTTCTCTTCTTCCCTGATTGACCAATCCATGGTGTTAGTTCGAAGATTATGTTTGGCAGCACGTCTTTCCTCTGAATGCTGACTGCTTGCGAGCTTGCCATCCTTTTATATCCATGGAGCTGACGCAATTCATACTCCCTGCATGCGCAGTGAATGCTTTGCATCTGATATACATCCGCTATGGCATTGCTTTGTCCTATTAGGCGTCCTGATGTATCCGCGTGCATTCGCTATGCAATCCGCTTCGCAACTATGCGTCGCTTCACCTATTCTCCCTGGAACCCTGTGGATGTGTCCCTCCTGCTTCCAACCGCTGTATCCGCTAGGCTTCCTACAAACATCTGTTTTAACATCCCCGCTATGTACTCCCCCGTGTTCTTTCCGTTCTTTTTCCATTCTGTTAAATGGCAAATTTTCACCACTTCTTGGAGCGGATGACAACAGATGGCGCCACTCCGAATTTTTGCTCGTCCACTGTATCATTTATGCATACGTTTTGTTGTCAGTCGGCCAGTGGGACAGGCGCCTTTAGAATATACTAAGGTCAAGAATCAGAATGAAAAGTTATATATTTATTTTAAGTGTTAAATTTAGGGGAAAGATTTAAAGGGTGCATACTTCAATCAGTGATTACAGGAGAAATTTTGTGTTAATGAGAAAAGTAATAGCAATTGAAATAGAACAGCAAAAGAATATGCATAATGATTTAAATTAGAGATGAAATAAATAAAATAAGAATTAAGAGAGTGAAAAGTGGGGAGAAGCTATATAAAATGTAGAATGGTAAATAAGATATGAAATTGGATAAAAAGGAGCATGAATTTTGAATTTATGTCTGTTATAAAAGATGTAACCCAGGACTAGTCAATTTTCCAAAAAAGAAGTTTTATGTTTGGATGTTTTGGTTGTTTTTGTTTGAGGTATGTTTATTTATTGAAAACCAATAAAAATTTTCTAAAAAAAAAGAAGAAGAGATTGGAACTGCCCATTTGTCAGAAATGGTGTAGGGCACCCGCTTTGGTGGGAGTGGACTAGATTGGGGTCTTGCCAACGCTTTTGGACTTCAAGGGACACCAAAAATTCAATAATTTTGATCCCAGGGACCACTAACTGGTTCTGTGGGTATGGCCTAATTTGGTGGGTGTGGCTTGGTGGTCATGTATGGCTGAGTATGCTTGTATGTAAATATTATAAATATTGAATTTTTTTTTTTTATAAAAAAGAGCAGCTTTTACCCATAAATCAGGCAAAGCAAGGCAGCTTCCTGCTGGTGCTTACTCTGCTGGCGCTGCTCCTCATGACCTGCTGGTCCTGATGGTGCTCCTGGTCCGTCTCATGCTCCTGGTCCTGCTGGTGCTCTTGCTCCTGCTGGTGCTCTCTGGTCCTGCTTGTGCTCTGGTGCTGGCTGGTCCTGCTGGTGCTGGCTGGCCTGCTGTGCTTACTCTGCTGCTGCTGATCCCTGGTCCTGCTGGAGCTTGCTGGTTCCTGCTGTCCTCTGGTCCGCCTTTTTTGCTGCTGCTTTGCCTGCTGGTGGTGGTGTGGAGGAGCACCCTACAACCTGGAAAGCCCCTTGATGGGAGCCTCATGTGGTCCCCTGCAAAGGGGAAGGAAGAGGCAGACGCGAGAAACGGGAGAAGGAGGCAATACAACATCGAAGAGGAACATGAGGATGAGGGTGCTGGATGGCTGAGGAAGAACGAGTATCTATGGCGGAATGGACACAGGCTCTGATAGGGACACCAAAAGGAAGCAGGGCGCTTGGAGAGAGAAGGCGGAGAGCCTGGGTACACTTCGGAGATGCTCCTCGGCTGGTGGAAGCACATGACACCTGGTAACGGGGAAGCTGCAATCAAGAAATCTGGCCAAGGCCGGCAGTCAAGCTGACGGGACAGAAGAGACCTACATCATGGTCAAGTGGCAGCCTTCCTGGAAGGGTGAGATACGCCACTGAAGGAGCAGCCCCTCTCATAAACTCTATCTCTCAGGCAAGCCTGCTGAGAAGGCCGGTCCCTCTTCCGGCAAGAGAGTCCAGCTTTCCTGTCTCCACAATGGGGCAAGGTATCCTATGGAGCGTGCCACGACGGAGGAACCCCCGCAGCTGTAACTACCCTGGCGGAGCGTGTGGAGGACTCCCCTGGCGCAGTGGGAGAAAGGGAGAAACGGCACTTCCACCACAGCTCAACCCGCATTCATCCCCAGCTCCACTCCACAGAAGGGCAAAGAGAGGCAAACTGGAGGTAACAGAGCCACAGCTGTTCTGCTGGAGATAAGAGAAACATCAAAGGAGCAGCATAGAATCTCCTCTTCAGCTGGTACCAACACCCGACTCCTCATACCTCCAAACCACAAGCCCTTCCTCACTATGTGAACCAGAACCCTCATGGACATGGTGGAACCCGAGTACCAGGTGGTGAAGGACAGGATCACCGATCTGCTTCACAACGCCTCCAGACCAGAATAACGCTGCTCCACCCAGTCCAGGTCTGCTCCTCCACCCAGGTGATGTCCCTCCAATAACCAAGGCTTTCCACAGGCCCACACCTACCAAGGTACGGATCCAGGAGGTTTCCAGCAACACAGGCAGCACCCTTTCCCAGTCCCAGGCACATGTTCATTGGACGCCACCATTTGCCACCGGTTCCACTGATGCCACGATGCCACCCACTGCACGATGCCAGCCACGACCACATGATGCCAGCCATGCCAAGATGCCACCAACACCAGTCTTCACCCAGCTGCCAGACCAGACAGCCCACATACACTGCTACCTTCCTCCACCCCACAGCCAAGCCTGGCCCTCAGGACATCTGTCATCGGAACTGGGGCTGGACAACCCATGGCAATGGAGGAAGGCTCTCAACATCATGGGACTGAGCAGCCTGTCTGAGAGCTTCCTCAACACAACCATCCCTGTTGTCCTCTCAGGGGCCAGGCACCCGAGTGCACTTCAGAACCAGCACTCCAGCAGCAAGCCACCTCCACAGCACCTGGAGCCCTTCACCAATGAGACTGGGCACACCTCTGAGTGACCAAGATAGAGTGTTCAGAGACTGGGTGGCTTTATCTGTTGACTTTATTGGATCACTTGACTTGGGTCATTTTCTTTTAGAAGCTTGTTGATTAAATAAGTTTTCTTTGTGTCACACAACTTGCTTTATTTATTTATGTCAATAAAGTCTTTGGTGGAAATTTTAGAAAGTGGTTTAATGCCTTTGCATGCTTGTGGGATGGGTTAAGAACAGCAAGTGGGATGGGCAGGGATACCTTTGGGATGGGTAAAGATAGCAGTGGGATTGGGCAGGGATACCTTTGGGATGGGTAAGGATAGCAGTGGGATGGGCAGGGATACCTTTGGGATGGGTAATAGCTGTGGATAGATAAACCTCCAATCGCAAGCACAGTGGGACTGTTATGGTCCACCCTCCAGGTGCCACAAAAATCCCTTTGGCCCTTCATTATCAAACAATAATGTAATCATTCATCCGACACATGTCAACATAAACACAACTCTTTATTAAATGCCCTGTTCATTGTAGGCCCACCCACAAATACATGGCCCAATCTCAATCAGTGTGATGAGACAGGCTTGAAGGAAGCATCCATTAAACCATCTATCATCGTCTGTCTTGCCACTCCACTGCTCCAGCTGGGGAGTTGCACCAGTGTTTCAGAAGGTTGCGCTGCTTCTTCCCTTCACGTGAAGGCTCTGTTGGAGCCTCTGCCACATCCACAGTGTCTTTTCAGGTTTCGCCCTTGCCTCCATTCCCCAGGCTCCATGTCCCATTGCCTTGTTGAGTCCATGAGCCTGGGTTCTGCAACACTGGGTAGGCGGGTGTGCATGAGATGGTGCAGGAATGCAGCAAGCTTCCCCACAATCTCCTATGGTCTGGGCTGAAATGCTGCATGGTGGTGAGAAGTACCTGGAACCTGTTGGCCAGGATGCCAAAGGCGGTTCTCCACCACCCACCATGCCCTGGACAAAGCCCTATAGTTGAAGATCAGTCTTCATGGGTGAGGATCTGGAAGTGTAGGGCTTTCATGAGGTGGGTCTGAGGGAGAAGGCGTCATCCCCCATGGAATTGAAGTAGGGCATCTGAAGCTGACCCGTTGCCTGAAGCATCGATTGTACATGAACTTGTAGTCAGGCATCGACCATGGCAAAGAGGATGATGCTGAAAGAATGCCCTTGGTAGTTGAAAATAACTGGAACCCTGGATTTTGGCTGGAGCTTTGCGGCACGTGCTTCCCATCTATGGCTTCCAACAGTGTGGGGGAAGTTCGCAATTTCTGATACCAACTGGCCTGCAACTTTCTTCCAGCCTTCTTAGTGGAGGGGCACTGGAGGAGCTCCTCCAGGTATCTTTGATGATGGCCTGCAACCACTCTCTGAACACAACAATGCTGATGGTGTTGTGTGGCATCCTCCAGCTGTAGTGAATGCTCCTGTAGGTGGTCCCGGAGCCAGTGGCGCAGAGTCAGTGCCAACCTTTTAAGTCCAGGGTCCAGGCTGGCCGGAAGTTGGTGCTCTGCTTGGTCAACCCTGGGTGTCAGCCGCTCCACAACTTCGTCAAAAACGATGGCTGGAGGCATCCATCATGAAGTTCTGGGAATGCAACGAGTGTCTTCGTTCCTCAGCTCCACCATCAGTTGATGTACAGTCCCGTACTCTGCTTCTTTCTCCCGATCCCATCTTCGGACCCAGACCACTTCTTGGCTGCCTCCTTTTCTTTCACGTAGAACAGATGAAGGAGCTGTAGAAGGTTAGCACTGTTGCAGAATGATGGTGGCTACCAAAGGAAGTGGTGTTAACGATCCATGGTGACCATCAATGGATGCTGTGGAGAGCAAGAGCCAGATGACCCTGCAGAGTCTGCACAGCAGGGCTGCTGGACTGGAAGTGAGATCCAGGTGAAGTATGCTCCATCTTTTTAATAGGCATATAATGTTTTTTCCACTAG
>BHFT01029181.1:17500-23615 GCA_004320025.1 Laticauda laticaudata | reverse complement strand
ACATATACATATACATATACATATATTTATATAAACACCTTTCAATATCTAGCCTGAATTTCCTTCTGTTTTATTTCTAAAATTACTCAATTGTGGTGCATAGAATATAATCTAAAGCAGTTTTTCTCCTGGAACATTCCACCATTTTTATGTATTAAAATTAAAGATTTTTTTTTTATGACAATGCTGCCTTTTTCTTCAAGCAAGATTCCTCTTCATTTCCTCCATCTCTATTTATTCTTAACATTCTTATAAATACTTCTTAAATTGTAGGACCTAAATCTATCTTTGCAGAAGGACTGCTGATGTAGCTTTCAAAATCAACTGCATTCTGGGCATCAAATCCTCTCTGTTACATTTTCTTTCTCCCCTCTCTTTCCCAGCATTTTAGTTCTAGTGCTAAAATCCCAGGGTTTCAAAAGGAAAACACAATCTGCCTTTAGCAAGGTAACCCTTCAGTTTGTGTCATGAAAACTAGACACTGCTACTAAAGCTGAATATGTTGGCAGTATTTGGTGCTATGAATAAAATCCTATCCCTCTTCCCACATCTCAGCAGGCCCTTTAAGCAACATACTTGAGAGATGATTTTGTAAGATGATCCTCCCAGCATGGGGCATATTACTTTTTGGTTTGTGGATGACAGTCTGTCGTCCTTTGTAGGACTGGTAATCTGTGTTGTGCATATCTTGTAAATTATATAAGAAAAGTTGGATAATTTTTAAAAGCAGATGTCCTATTTCTATATAACTGAGGAAAAATCCACATGTCTATTTAATGTTTAGTTTTCTTTTTTCAGACTTGTACTGTGTTCTTGCAGAGATTTTACAGTAAGAAATCAGTATGTGTGTCCATATTATACTGTGAATAGTAAAATCGCAAGAAAGGTAAAAATCAAAGCAATGCAACTTTCAAATTTCTTAGTCATCTTGAACATGAAAAGTGATATAAACACATGTCAAGGACTCTTTCCTTATCTTTCACACCATTCTATTATTTATATATAAACATTCCTATTTTTGTAAAATTGAAGTCAGTGGATATTTTTTTACTCTTTCAGATTCAGCTGTATGGAATTAATAGAAGACTTTGTATTAACAATATATACGGTTTCCTATTCATTTTGATCAAGTACAAAAATGATCCAGTCTTACAGAAATAAACAATTGTTTCGCACACATACACACACACACACAAAACACACACATATACATGAGTATGTGTGTGTGTGTGTGTTTATATGTAATCATTTTTATCTCCATCCCAGAGGTATACAGACATCTTATCTGTCCCGTGTTTATATCTTTGTAATGTGAATAAACTTAGGTAATGCAATATATTTCAGATACAATCCTATGCATGTAAAAGTATAGTACCAATACTATATTACTCCCTGCTTTGAAAACTGGGCAGTGTGTGTAATCTTCTTTGCTAGGTTTAAATCATGTTAAGAAAATGTTAAAATGCTTTCAAGTTGGGGTTTCTAGGTAACTGCATCCATGTAGTTTTCCTGATACCATGTATTCATGGCCAACTGTTGGGCCAGAGGTTGGATGTGGATCTTCTTCCCCCATGCAGCCCTGAAGGACAAAGACAGTATTACACAATCCTACGCCAAAGGCAGAGTTGCATTTACATCAACTCCATATGAAGGTCTTTGGTCAGAAGCTTGTGAAAGATATATATGTCTCTAGAATATTGTTATTAATTATGCCACATTGTTTCTGTCCAAGTGTGCACTGAATTGTAAATGGTTTGCATACAATGCATTCAAAACAGAAAAATAGGCACAAGGTTGCTTTTGTGAAGGGTGGGAATGGCTGTCCAAATCAAATGGCAAGTCTGCACAGATTTTGCTGCCAATTTTTTTCCAAAGTGGTTTTCCATTGCTTTCTTTCTAAGGCTGAGAGAGAGAGTGACTGTCTGAAAGTCACCCAACTGTATTAAGGCCTAGGGCAGGACTAAAATTCACCATGTAGTCCAATTCCTTTAACCACTACACCAAATTAGTTGCCATGCATTGCATGTGGTATGATATAAATACAACATCAAAACTGATATAAGACCAACACATATAACTAACCTAATAACATAATACCTCCTCCATGAATAACATAACACAAGCTCCAGTAATCAAAATAATAACCTGGTATATATTAAGCCAGCAGTCATAGTGGTAATAACTGATTTTACCGTAGCAGTCACTCTCCCAAGCCTTCTAACACATCCAGGACAAACCATTCTGGAAGACTGTGGGGGAAGGAACCATTTTGACCTTGAGGGCAAGCTATTCCATTGATGTGGATGACTCCCCCACCGCATTTTCTGTTCATTGTGGATTCTACTTGGAATAGAGGGTGTTGAAGGCCTGTAGGGCATTGCATTATACATAATTGCCAGAACCATGAATTGTACTTGGAAACAAAGCAGAAGCCATTGCAGCTCTTATAGGAACAGAAGAATGTAATGATAATCGACTCAACCATAAACAAAGGCACAGATGTAGAGTACATTATACGATTCTGAATAAGAAGACACAAGGAATAATGGACTGGCTCCACCATATCCAAATCTAGAAAGGACGGAGGCATCAGTCAAAACTCAGAAAAGTCTTCTCGGAGATGCTCTTCAGTACCAAAGCACAGCTGCTCTCAAGATGAAAAAAACAAAAACCAGATCGAAGTGTGGGACCTGAAACAAAGTATGAAATACTAAGCTGCCATCAACTCCAGAAAGAAAGATTGAAATCATCCACAAGTATGGGTGTTATCCTAATCACCCGAACAATGAAATAAAGCAGTTCAGGAAAGGTACCATTATCATCATATCTAACTTAACCCTTTGGTCTAAATGGAAGATATACAAGTGATGAATATACATCTGGTAATTCAGTCACAATACCTACATAGCTAAATATGCCTTAACTCATCATGGATTAAGTCTGTTTGGTTTTAATAATAACAATAATAATACTTTATTTGCAGTCACAGACCAAAACACAAGTACAACAAAAGAAGAATATGGGAAAATTAGTCATGAACAATTGGTCATCAAAAACTTGGCTAAGGGGAATTACAGTGTTCTCCTCTGATGGTTGCAGCTCTTAAAATTTTTTTGGAAACCTGAGAAGTGATGTATGAGGAGCCATCCCCTAGACAATATAAGAACAAATTACTAACAACATTGGTCTAGAAAGTCTGTTTCAAGGAGGCACAGAATCTTAGATCTGCCTCGCATTATACCATAGGGGCAATATAAAAGGACATGCTCCACAGTTTCAACTTCAGATCTGTCACAGGGGCATAGGCTGCTCGTTAATTCGGGAGCCTCTTAAATCGCTCATCCATGTAGTACAGAGGGCAAGACATTAAAGCAAGCTAGGAGAGAAAGCTCTTCTATGCTTGGGAATGGTTAGAGTGTAAAAATAGAAAGCCATCCTCAAGTCCATAATTGTATAATTGGCTGAAGATCAGAGGGGAGCAAGTTTTGTTAGTTCTGGCTCATAGATATTGCAAGTCAATGTCCATAAGCCGTTGGAACTATCCTAAATTGGGCATCCTTAAGGCCATGATCTCCCAGGGCATCCCCATAAAACCTAGCAGGTGTAATTTCTTCATCAGCTCCCTCCCCCAACAAGAAATAATGAGAGTCAGCAAACCGCCAGGAAGAGGTAGCTACCAGAAACTGCCAAAAAGAGCAACGAACCACCATTTAAAGTGTTAATTCCATGCCATACATTCGACTGTTGAGTGCCCAGTCCAGGTACATCGGAGCAAAATCAACATGAGGAGACCCAGAAGTTGTCCAAGAAAGACAGCCTGGGTTCTTTCAATACAATCCTTGAAGCCCTGTATCCATATGGGAATTCCATAAAGAGTTTTGAACCAAAGTTTTGGTTTTGTAAATATGCAGAGCAAGAAGGAATAAACTGGTCTCCTGGGTATAAAAAAAATCTTAAAATCTGCTGTGACTACAGGAGGCCGAATCAGCAACCTGGGTTCGATGGCTAGTTCTAAGCATCGTCTTTTGAAATTGAATACCTATAATACTTAAATGGAAAATCTGCTTAACAGCATTACCATTGATAGCCCAGTTATACAATTTCCAAAGCTCTAGAGAACACAATACTTTGGATTTGTCATAATTAATGGACAAGTGGTTTTTTAGCAGATAGTAAGACTCAGATGCAGAAAGTAATATTTCAGACCTGGCCTTGAGCATGAAAGGAGGGCCACATTGTCAGCATAAAGGAGAAGCGGATCTTCGTAGTTGACAACTTTGGGGTATGGGACTCAATATGTCGAATGTGAAAGGCCAAGTCAGATAAGAATAAATTAAACAAAAGAGGAGCCAGAACACAACCCTGCCTTACTCCGTTCTTAATCGGGATAAGATTTGAAAGTTGTCCCTGTAAACCACACCTGACCTGACTAGAGGTCTGGTTGTACAAGGATCTAATTAGGAACAGTTTGGTTTTAATGAGTTAAAGCTATTGGCACAGGACTCATCAAGATTCTCTCTCGAAAACACTTCATTTTACTTTGGGCCCTTGATGTATTTAAGAAACATATATTTTACACACATTGTCCATAAAATGCACTTTTCAATTTGCAAATAAATGTATCAATGTTTAACTAAAAGAAAAAAAGGCCCTAGAATTGGTATATCAGTCATTTATCTTATGCTGATGTCAGTCTGATGCTGCTTCTCCAAAATAGTGCCACTAGCTGCATAATGGAAATGAATGGTGAAAAACGGGGCTGTATCCGATAATAAATTATCATCTGGCTTTCATAGGATGTATCTGACCTTAGAATAGAATAGAATAGAATAGAATAGAATAGAATAGAATTAGAATAGAATAGAACAGAACAGAACAGAACAGAACAGAACAGCAGAGTTGGAAGGGACCTTGGAGGTCTTCTTGTCCAACCCACTGCTTAGGTAGGAAACCCTACATCATGATGATGATGATATCAAAAGCAAATTCCATTAGAAGCTGCCATGGGCTTGAAGTACATGTGTGGCTGTCACTTTGAATATCAGTATTCTGTGTACCTCTTCCCCATACACATGTGAATTGCAAGGCTCATATTATTTATTAGATTTATATTCTGCATTTATTCTGTGATCTTAAAACAAAACAGAAAGCAGTCCTTCCAGTTTTTATCCCAAGCAATAAGCCTGTCAAGTAGGTTGATCTGAGAGAAAGTGACAGGGAAGAAACTTACCTCTGGATGCCAAGTCTGATTTTATTTCATTAAAATAAATCAAGTATAAATAGTTATAAGTACCTAAGTGAAAGCATCTGATGATTTTAAGAGAGCAAGAGGACTTCAGAAATATTTGATTAGGGTTGAGAAAGATGTGAGTCAACAACCTAACAGTATAGAAAATGTTAATAAACACTGGTGATACAGCAAAAATAGTGTTAAGACCTCAGCAAATAAAACTATAACAAATTATTTCAATATTGTTCAGCATTTTTACCATCATTAATTTAAAAATACATTTAAAAAAAAATTCAGACAAAAATGCAGCCATGGCTGTGGAATTCTGGAAGTTGACATCCACCTATCTTAAAGTTGCCAAAATTGAGAAACATTGCTCTATATTCGTAATTGATAATGTGGACTAGGCACTACACCAACAGAAGTTCTGTCCAATATACTGAACAAAAACAATACATGCGTTGTTCATAGCTTTCCATTCAGCATCATATAATTATAACTGGACAATCAGATACATCCATCCATTATTAATAAATATCACATAAAGGTAACAAATAGCCCTTTTACATCACTCTCCAGCCATTCCTATACATATCACGAGCTTTATTCAAATTATTGTGAAACCAAGTTTGGCATCGTGTTTTCATCATGGGAGAGTCAACCAACTTTTAGATTATTTGGATGAGCAGAATTAGCACAGAACACAGCACAGTCTACAGATGTATTGTTGCAAATATATATTTCTGTTTTCCATTAATATTATAGGCCAAAGTAGAAGTTCAGATAAATCCAGCATTCTAAGATGGCTTTAATTTTTATTAGTGAATATAATTACTCAAAGTGGGTCATATTTGCTTTATAACTAAAGAACTTACTAACCATTTT
>BHFT01029181.1:0-12500 GCA_004320025.1 Laticauda laticaudata | reverse complement strand
TTGAAATTAAGCCATATTAAAACTTGATGCTCAGATCAATATAGTGAAACCCAAGTAATTAAAGTTGGCTTGTTTGTTTGACTTCTTATAAATAAAAAGGGTTTAATATAGACTAATTACACAGAATCCTTCATATACTTTAGGATAATAATGGCAGCAATTTAAAGCAGCATTAAATGGGAATTAATAAGAGGGTATTGAGTCACTTCTACTGTATTAAGCTCCGTGAAATGATATCTCATCTCAATTTAACTTTCAGCCCTTGGTTATATGATTGATAAGCCTTGAAGTTTATATGGATAATTTAAAATATTTGCATCTTCTAATTAACAAATTCTATTTATAATTGACAAATAGCAAAAATTTGTTGACTGTACTGTCTTTATAACATAAAACTTTCTTATATTTTTCATTAAATGAATGTTATGGATTTCTTAATTTGTCTTGGCTGTTCTGGTGAAATATATTTTAAAATACAATTTCAATTTGTTTAGGATACATATTTTTAAGAAAATTCAAAAGTAAACGGGATTCAAATTTTAAAGTTTAAAAATGTGATGAAAAGTTATTTCAAGTATTATTTTACTAGAGAAGTTCAGTGGGATGCGTGCTCCTTGGATTTAATTGAGTTTAGATTTATAAGTTATTAAAACTAAGAGCATCAGCTAAATTATATTTAGATGCAGTTTGACATCTTCCCTACTTCTACCGAAGTTCTGAATAATTGTTTATGATAATAACAAAACTATTACTATTCTGTGTATGTGATTGGAACATACTATAAAAGCTTTTAGAACATCATAATTTGGAAAACTAATCTGTATGTCTCCACGACACATACATTTGTGTTACATTTCTACCTTTTTGATTAGACAGAATATTTTTTTTTACAATTTAAGAAATTGCTGGTATTGTTCTTTTATTTCTTTCAAATGCCATGTCAGCCTGCGGAGGAACTCACAGTGCTGGTGGACCTTAGACAGCTTTTTACCATGGTCCAGTGAAAGTTCCTGATGAAATTACAGGTGCAGGGAAATGCAGAATTAGAAATCAGATGTTGCAATTCTTGTGAAGCTACAGCTTTGTTGATGACAGGACAATTCCATTTTTGACAGTTTAATTTACTGTTGCCATTGGACAAAAGCAAAAAGAGAATGTGAGGTTAGCTACCTGCCCCTAATGTACTGTTGCTCACATACTAGGTTGCAAAATCATGACTCTCAACCCGTCGTGCTCAAACGAGAAGGTTTTCAGTTGGGAAAAAAGAATATATCAGTGCATGTAATATTGCCTGACCTCATAAAATAAAAGCGAAAAATTACAGGTTTTGACAGCCATTATGAATCTTGTATCAGCATTCAAACATCTCTGAGCTGCCTAGAATACGTTTATAATAATAATAAAAAGTATTACTACATTGACTTACAATATAGAGCAAAAAATGACTTGTCAGTAATTTATTAAAGAGGCTGTTAAATTTAGTAGTATATATATATATATATGTTACCAGCAATGTGTGAAAAGCTGGCATTTTACAGAATGCCTAGGAAATCGATAGAATGTGTGAGGTTTTTAGGCAAAGAATGAAGTGTCTGTGTTATTTTAATATGCTATGCATATTTAATAACCTAGGCATTATGTAGAATGACAGGTATTTATGCAAAGTATGAAAAGAGAGTCATGAAAAGAGTTTGGGTTAGGGCTAGGGCTGTTTATTGAAATGATTTATATGAAATGAACAAAGAAATGCAAAATGAAGTACATGACTGACTTACTGGGGGAAAAACAGGAGAAAAAGACCAGTATTGATTGACTTGTTGCAACAAGAAAGACTAAAATAGCATTTTAGTAGGAGTATTTTATACTTTGCATGTTTGCCTTTTGGCATTGCATAGAATGCTTAGGAAATCTGAGAAATATTAAGCATTTCATACCTCAACATCCCAATTTTGGCATTCTATAGATTTCCTAGGCATTCTATAAAATGTCTAACTTCACACATTGATGGTAACACATACAGAAGAATGTTTAGTTTGGAGAAAAATGCAGAAATAGTTTTTTGGAAAGATGGTCTGTTTGGAGTTATTTTGTGATGTTAAGCTATAATAGAAACCACAAAGGAGATTCTATATTAATTTTGTCTCCGCAGGTTGCATGAAATCTGACTAATGATTCTATGAAATAAAATGGAGGCTTTTTTAAGAAACAAAGCATGACATTCCAAGAAAACTTTAGACTGCAAAGTATGCAGATTAAGATATAATTACCATAATTTTCCTCAATTCATGTGTTCATTTATTTGACTAGTGAATTTGAGAAAAAAAGAGAATACTTATAAATACAAGTATAAAGCTCTTTTTTTTTTTTGTGGCCCACAATATATTTACTATTCTTAATGCAATGTCTGAATGAAAAAAAAAACCTGCTGATAAATAATTTTATCAACCCAATTAATCATCTGGAAGTTGTTCTTTTATAGAACAGTTCTAAATCTCTAAATTAGATTTTTCGAACTTGCATGTGTGAATAATTTTTTTCTTAAAAATGAAAGTGTCATAGAGTGATCTTTACCTTAGATAAGGATATGAGATTGAGAAGATCTAAACCGTGTATGCAAGAGCAATGCAGAGAAACTGCTAACTTTGACTCATCTATATTGTTCTTATTTTACATGAATTTCCTGATTTTTCTTGAAATATTCCTAACGTAGGAGATAAGTCAAGTAATCCTGACTTCGGATAATAGCGAAGTCTACTTATTGCAGGTTATAAAGCAGCTCATCATGTAACCAATCCAATAAACCAATTTTACACAGTTTTTTTTCTGTGGTGATCAATACATGAATCACCATGTACATTAAGTCAATCCACAGTTGTTAAGCAAATGTCATGGTCGTTAAGCAAACCCATTATTTGCTATGGATTGTTTTTGAGTTTTATAGAGTAAAAACTGGAAGCAAATGTGACCAGGGGATGCTACAAAGGAGTGTGAATGTGGGCTGGTTGCCGAGTGCTCAAAATGTCATGTGATTCGGAGGTGTGACATCAGAAGTTTGAAACCAGGATGTAAGTTGCCTTTGGGGACTCCTTCAGTACTTCAGATGGTGGCTATTGAAATAACCAATCATAAGTCAACAACTATATGCTCGTGCACACTTTTAGTATAGAGGCTGGAAAATAGCCTGCTTGCCTTTGGAGGAAGATACTGAATGGAAAGACTGAGATAAAGATGTTTATTTGCTTGTAAGGTTTATATGACTGCCAGTCTATAATAATTGCATCCAAAAAAATCAAATAAAAATACATATAGTCCTCAACTTACAACCGTTCATTTAGTTGCAATTCCACTGAAAAAATTACCTGTGAGCCATGGTCATGCTTAAAATATTGCCATGGTCACACAAGCAAAATTTGGGTGCTTGGCAACTGGCCTGTATTTATGACAGTTGTACTGTACTGGGGTCATGCAATCTCCATGTCTAACCTTCCCAACTGACTTCTGACAAGTAAAGTCAACAGCAGGAAGTCAGCTTTATTTAAAATGCAGCAAAAAAGGTTATAAAATGGAGCACAGTTCGCTCAACAACTGTCTTGCTTCGCAATTGAAATATTGGGCTCATTTGTGGTCATAGGCTGAGGATTATCTGTAAGATGAATGTAATGCAACCGAAGTCCTTTAAAATTTTTCCTCCTTCAACTTTGTTACTGTACTACCAGGGTCACCTGTCTCCCAGCCCAATACCTCATAGGACAGAGATAGAATTTCTTATTTTAAGCCCATGTCACACTGCACCAACAGATGCAAAGAGGATATAAAACGTTTAAAAAAGCTTGCCATCCGTTGGAAAACGCTATGCATACGTTGTGTACTCACTGCATACGTGTTTCATACGCTCTATCCTTTGAGCATCCGTCCACTGAGATTTCATCCGCTCAAGAAGTTTTGAGCTGCACAAAACTTTTTGAGCGGATGAACTTTCCGCTGTGTACAATGTAAATCTGTGACATCCGAGCAACAATGTCCATTTATCTATGTCCGTTTATCATCCGTTAAACGTCCGCTGTATCCTCTCTGCATCCTCTGGGCATCCCCTCAACTCACATCCGCTGCAGCTGAAAACGGAAAGATGGAGGAAACAAAAGGTACACAGAACGTCTACACAGCGTTAGTAGCACGGAAATAGAAAGGATGTGCAGTGAACGATTTGCATCCGATATACATCCGCTAGGCTTCCTATGAACATCCCTTTAACATCCCTGCTACATACTACCCACGTCCGTTCTTTTCCTTTCTTTTCCGTTCTGTTTATGCAAATTTTTGCCACTTTTTGGAGCGGATGACAACGTATAGAGCCACCCCCGAAAATTTGCTGTTCCGCTGTGTCCTTTTTGCATACGTTTTGCATCCGTTGGCCAGTGTGACCTAGCCTTAACATTGGCAGTACTTGGAAACAGTTTGACGTTGGATAATTCTGTATTGACATGATGCCTCATTATTTCTTCTTTTTATTCAGTGTTGTTTAATACAAATGAAACTGCTCAGGAACTGTTTTATTAAGCAGACAAGTAGCACCAGAAAAAAGGAGAATCCCAAAGAACTGCTTTTGAACTCTTTCATCAGATCCTATGAAGCCATGGGAAGGCATAGCTCTTGTGATAAAAGAGTATGTATAGGATTTTTTTTGCTATTTGTGAAAAGGCATTGAAAGGGTGAAATATCATCCAGGAAATCATTGTACACTTCATTTAATAACCAATGTAAGAAATATAAACTTTTTTCCTTATGCAGTAAATGTGATTGATGCATTCTTAGATTGATCTCAACTACTTTTAATTTATAAATAAAAAAAACTACACTTAGCATTAAGTGAGCAGGTATCCACTCAAAAGAAGACCCTTTAATTACCTCTCTGTTCATTTCAAATTAACTCCAAAATATTCCTTATCACTTCTAATTTTAGCACTTGAGCAGAAAATGGATCACATTTTAGACCACATTTATGCAGAAATATTTAAAATGAAAAAGAGTCACAAACTTTTAAACAACACCATGTTGTTCTTATAAAACACTAATTAAACTTTTAACTTTGGTCATCTAATAGGAACTTGAGTAAAAATGGACACTTATTCTTTTCCATAATGCAATTAATAGCAATACAACTGAAAGCAACAACAGAATGACTGTCTTTCAATAAAATACAGTTGGAACACTGATTCTGTTATTAATACGATTTAAATCCTAACAAGTATTATCTCTTGTGTAAAGTTTTGTTTTGTAACCTATGCAATAATACTTTTTAAGGTTTATATAAATAACGATTCATGCTTCATTAATGAAGGAGCTAAAGTTTTTTAAAGCTTTATGCACAATAATATTTATTTATAAAACATAAATAGTACTTTTACTGTCGCAGTTAAAACATGCATATCTGCTTTTAGAGAATAAGATTTTTGACCAAAAAGAAAACAACCATATTAGATGATGAAATTATTTTTATTTCACTTAGATTTATGGCAATTCATGGTTAATAATGACTGATAATCTTGATGCAATGTCTTTGCTTTATTTCAAATTGTTAATGCTGGTGCTACATTCATGAGCTGCAATTTAACTGAAGTGCACTTAAGTTCCATCAAATGCAAAGCACTCAAGAAATGCTGTGTTATACATTAGGTTCCATCTGAGAAAGAAGAAATAAGTAAATGTCACTGTCACAGAAAGTATGAAAGGATTGCCTGCTTAAACATTACTTATCCCAATTAGCTGAAAGAAAAAATAGTTTTCTTCCCTAAAGATTTGAAGAATCAAATCAGCTATAAGCCAGTCTGATATATAAAAATATTGATCATGAGAAAAATACATATGGTATAGTTTTCTTAAACTACAACTATTCAGAATTTCAGTAAATGGGCAAATGTTGCCATCTGTTCCTCGACAGAAATGTGTACCAATTACCTTACAGTATGTGACAGTTCATCAGCATATTCATTTCCACTTGCCTATAAACTTCAGGCACAATTACAGCCAAATAAGACAATCCAATAAAAATTCACTGCATTCTTTTTTGCTTGGAATTCCAGGGAACTTATTTGTCGTTTGAGCATCCCAGTAAAATAGGAAAAAAGATCTGTCCATCTATTCCTTGCCTTTAAGATTTTCAAAGGTTCTTTTCATTTTCTGGGCCACAAGATTTTCCTTACAGTGGCTGCGGAAGGTGGACCTTGAGAAAAAGCATTAGAAACCTTCTAAATAGGGATTCTGATACAGTTACTAAAAGTACTGATTGGAAGATTTCCAAATCAAAGAAAAAAGAGGAAACTGTCAGTAAGAAATCATCACCCCCAAAGTTGGTATGACAAACTTTTAGAATGACTTGAAGAACTTCCTCCAGACACTCAGTCAGGATAACATATGAGTCCTATGTAAATATTTGACTTGTGTTTTGTTTCCATTGTAATGCATATTTTATTTTTTTATTGTTGCTTTTACAATGCAACACTTTTTGAGTGAGCAGCCATAGACATTGAATTAATTAATGCATGAATTAATGAATACACTTGCATACTTGTGTATGACTGATGAATTCTAAAAATACATTGTCTGGGCTTGACAAAACTGAGAGAAGCAGTAGATGCTGGGATAAAATGGATGGATATAATCCAAATAACCCCAAGACCTGTGTTTGGACCACTGTAAAAGATCACTGAACAACAAATTAAAAAATGCAAATGTTTTTGATCTGTGCAGTTAGTAATAACCAAGCTGAACTGATGGCATGTAACTTAAAATTTTGATTTATACTATGTCTCTTTAAACTTTTAATATAAATGCATATGGACAGAGGGGAGCAGGAATAAAGATACCTAATATACTCCTTCCCTTTCTATTATTTGTGAGAAAGACCTTGAGAGTTGGGGTGAAGAGATCCAGCATAGGAAACAATCAGATAAGAGAAGGCATAGCCCACAGCTACATAATGGACAAAGAAAGAGGATCAGAAGGGAACCTCTCTAGCTTCTCAAGCTACGAAGAAGATGGCAGCAGATTCATATTTTCACACTTGCAAATTCTGTTAATGTAGTCTTAAATAAAGTAGAATTAGCTCAACTGGATGTGTTTCCTGTCTGGTCTGGTCTACCTGGAGGGCTGACATTATTCTTCACATTGCAGGGAAGAGTCTCAACAGACCCACACTCTCCTTGTGACAGTAGTCTAGCTTTCTAGCTTTTCAGTATAATAAGGTTTGTGCCATCTGACAGGCCTTCAAAATTAGCTATTTTTCCTTCTTTCTTGGTGTGGCTTTGAGAAAGAGTACTGTCACAAATATTGTTCAGGTTTGAGCAGTTTAAGAGGCTGCACTGAGAGGAAAATATAATTATTGTAATAATATATGTTGTACAAATTGATCTGATCAGAAGCTGACAATTTTCTGTCTATGTAATAGCAGCGAAGAAAATTATTTTATAATAGAGCAGTATATATCATAGACCAGACTGAGTTCTGATAGTCAACTACAAAACATAACAGTGTAACAGATTATGTTATTTGGGTTTTTCAGGGGAAGTAGTTATTTGACACAGGAGAGGGAAGAGTGGATTTTTTCCTAACAGCTAAATAGTTTTGTTCAGTCATAAGTCATCCTACCTCATTTTTAAAACCACTGCAATTGGTGGTTTACAAACACTGTAAAGTGTTTGTAAATATTTCAGTCTAAATTATGTGAACAAGCAAGAAGTTTTGGTTTGAAAAAAAAAACGCTGAGGCTATAAGGTAGTTCTTCTTTTACCCTTTTAACTTGTATTACTTTGCAATAGGATACATAACCACTAAAAGGAAAGGGGGAGTGCTTCTTTGACAGTCTTTCCATTCTGTGGTTCCCTCCTCCCTTTCTTCCTGATATGACTGTCAGTATGTGATCTGCAGCTCTGACATGCACATAGAGACTAGTTTTTCTCCTTCAGATCAGCAGCTTTGGACAGCTTCTGTTTTTGGCACCCTTTTCAACCTGCTCTGTCTTGTCATTTTAGAGTTCAATATCTGCTGCTCCAAAGGAAAAAAAAATGGGATGGGTTGGACCATTGTATTTGGTCTTTTGACCCTCCATGTTGCCCATGAGCAGTGAAGGATAACTTTTGACGAGCCATGTCAGATGTGACAGGCAATCTAGTTGGGTTGAGTGGAAATGTGCTTTACAAGTTTGAAGCCTTAGTTGAGGGCATTTTTCTGGTGTTCAGTGCATTCACATTGACACTGAATTTCTGTATGTTGTTCATTTGGAAACCAGAATGTATGCTTGCATTTCTTAAATCAATATTGTTTTTCTTCCTTTTTATGTGGCAGGCTAGTAAACTAACGATAAAGGCAATTGGTATCATTCAAGTATATGTAGCTGACATTTTGGAATTATATCTTTTTTTCTCCTATCTTTTCCCACTGTCTTTATGTGTTTCCTAATACATGTATTATTAAGTATTTTAAGGCTATAAATCAGCAACTATTGATGATAATGCAATCAATAAACTACTAATGTACTTTTTCAAAGTATACATGGTTAAATATTGTAAAATAATGATTGCATTGAATTTTTGAATTTTATTTTTAATCATAGTTTGAATTTATCTATTTACACAAATACTTCCAACATTTTATCAGGTGATTTTGATAGGGCCGGGCCTGGAGAAAAACTGCTATTGGTGCATATGGTAAAGTATGGTGGAAGACAACCAGAATGTGGAAGCTACAAATCTTAAGAAAGCAAGGAGGTACAAGGTATTTAGGATGGTTTATAAAACTATGCTTTATTTATTTATCTAGAAAAAACAATCCTTTTATGGCACATACACAGGGTGTCATCTTATTCAAGATTATTTGACCTGGATTTACTATCTTCCCTTCTCAAAAATCCCTAAGCAATCTTGTAGAGACCTATAACACTGGATTTAAGTGTGGGGTGAGAGGGCAATGGTTGCAGGAATCTTATGTTCTCTTTATTTATATGTGTAAATCTTAAGTTAGGAAATACAGGACAAATTCCTGAACTACCTGTTTCCTTGATATCATATCCAATCCTTTTTTCACCAGAAAAATGTTAGTTCCAGCTTAATGCAATGCAAAATTCTTCCTGTACATTTGTATGGTTAATATATTGCTTGAAATATAAGTATAAGGAAACTCTGGAGAGAGATAAGATCTGAATCCACACTAACTGAGAAACAGCTAGTAACACAATGCTTCAACATAATGAAGGGAAGCTGCACTTACAGTTTGATATAGACTAACATGACATCCCATACTCAAGAACACTCAGAAAAACAATTAGATATTGAACTAATACCTGACATTGGAAAATGCAGTTAGAGACTAAGATCAACGAAACTCAGAGAATGTTAGTCATCTGGTGGAATATAGATGAACATGAAGATTAAGGGTTAGGTTTAGCTACTGAAAAAATACACTGCTCAAAAAAATAAAGGGAACACTTAAACAACACAATGTAACTCCACGTCAATCACACTTCTGTGAAATCAAAACTGTCCAACTTAGGGTAGCAAACTCACTGGATTGACAATCACATTTCACATACGTTTATGGAAATGGGAATAGACAAACAGGTGCGAAAGCATACGGCAGTTAGCAGACAATCCCAATAAAGGAGTGGATTCTGCAGATGTGACCACAGACCTATTCTCTTCCATGCTTTCTGGCTGATGGTTTGGTCACTTATTGAATGTGGCGTCTGCTTCACTCTAGTGTTAGCATGAGACGCAGTACAAACCCACACAAGTGACCTCAGGTCAGTGCAAGCTTCATCCCAGGATGGCATCACAATTGCTGAGCTGTAGCACAGGTTTGCTGCTGTCTGTCCAGCGTAATGTCCCGAGCAGATGGAGAGCGCTTATACCTAGGAGACAGGCCAGTAGATCAGGAGATGTGGAGGGAGGCCATAGAGGGCAACAACGCCAGCATACAGGACGCTACTCCACCCTTCAGTTGCCAAGGAGGACAGTAGAAGAGCACTGCCCAAAGCCCTGCCAAAAATGACCTCCAGCAGGCCACAAGTATGTTGCCATATGAGTGCTGCTCTCAAAATGATCAGAAAACAAAACTTCCATGAGAGTGTTGATGAGGGCCCTGACGTCCACAGGTGGGGGTTGTGCGTTAAATCCAGCACCGTGCAGGATGTTTGGCATTTGCCAGAAACACCAAACATTGGCCACATTCACCCTGGCACCCTGTGCTCTTCACAGAGAAAGCAGGTTCACACTTAAGCACATTCACAGACATGACAGGTCTGGAGACGCCATGGAGAATGTTCTGCTGCCTGCAACATCCTTCAGTATGACCAGCTTGGCAATGCGTCCAGTATTGGTGTGGGATGCATTTATTAGGGCGGACCTGCACAGCCCTCCATGTAGTTCGCCAGAGGTAGCCTGCTCCATTAGTACAGAGATGAGATCCTCAGACCCCTTGTGGACTTATGCTGTCGGTTTGCCCTGAGGTTCATTCCATTAATGCAAGACATTGCTAGGACCCATGTGGCTGGAGCTGTGTCGAGCAGTTCCTGCAGATTGAGGCCGATGATGCTATGCGATTTGGCACCCACCCTTTCCCCAGACCCTGAATCCATTGAGTCACATCTGGGACATCATGTCTCAGCTCAATATCCACCAACGCCATGTTGCACGCACAGACTGCTCCAAGAGTTGGGGATTCTTTAGTCCAAGGATGTTGGGAGGAGATTCCTTCAGGGAGACCATCCGCCCACCTCGATCAGGAGCCATGCCCAGCATTGTAGGGAGAGTCATGCAGCACATGGAGCCAACACACTACCATGAGCCTCATTTTGATTAGTGTTAAAGGAACATTACATCAAAGTTGGATCAGCCTGGTCGATGGTTTGTGTTTCACTTTAATTTTGAGTGTAACTCCAAATCCAGACCTCCATGGGCTGCTAAATTTGATTTCCATTGATAATTTTTGTGTGATTTTGTTACCAGCATATTCAACTATGTAATGAACAAAGTATTAATAAGAATGTTTCATTCATTCAGATCTAGGATGTCTTATTTTTGTGTTCCCTTTATTTTTTTTGAGCAGTGTACAAGGGCCTGTCTCCATATGAAGCTAAATAAAGGCTCACAGCACTGACTATCAGGTTAAGGAGATAAACTAGACAAGCAGAGGCTAAGAAGTTAAGCCCAAAGAACCATCCAAGCTGTAGTCTCAGCTACAATGCAAGACCATAGTAACACCAGAGTTACCAACAGCAGAAATTGAACAGTATTTGCAGAAAGAGGTGACATATAATACCAGTGCAATGTGACTGCATGACCAAAGAGCAGACCATAGCAATCTCCCAGAAAAGGAGCGAGTCACCATCGAAGTAGCAAATATCCAACAGTAGGTCAAGAACATGAAGATGAGATGAAATCCATATCTGCTGACTAAAAAATTAGCAGGATTATATGAACATAGTTCAGAAGTGCATTAGTAACAACAGCAGAGGCTCAAAACACAAGTTGCTTAGACCAATCACACAAGAATTAAAATTTAGGCAAGCAAACTTGAGAATGGCCTGGATTGTATACAGGAAAATCAATATGCATGTCCTCAACACATATTCTGCCAGTTGTCAGTTACCTATCTGTATAGTGAGTTGGCCAAAGCAGGACATGGAATCTACTGATGTGACTATCCAGACATTCCTCATAATATACAGAGGTCCCATCTCAAGTATAACATCCAAAGACAGAACATTAGCTGGAAAGAGGGCAGATAGACCCTGGCAGGTCTCAAAGCCACTTTCTTTGAGAAAGTTCAGAGCATCCAGGAGTTCATCAGTGGGATGAAAACCAAAAATGGGGTGATCAAAGAATGCCTGATGCAGTAGCAGAGAAAATACCATGGCAAGACAAGAGCCCGCAGGAATTGACATATAGCTTAGTGGCTAACAGTGAGAAATTCTACCAGTTGCTGGAAAGGTATCAGCTAAAAGACAACACTGAGGCACTGCTCGTGATAGCAAAGAACAAACACTAAGCACCAGATTTCTAGAAGCTGGGGTCTACTGCAATAGACAGGACCCAGATGCAGACTATGCAAAGAGGCCTCAGAAACAATCCAATCCATAGCATCAAGGTCTAAGATGCAGGCAAAAACAGCATATATTCAACAACTAAACAGGTCAACCAAATAGATAGCATTGTGTGCAGGAACATTTGCACAGTGTATGGGCTAGACCTTCCCAAGGCAGATGGAACCTTACATAGTACGTTGTGAAGAATAACAAGGCTAAGATACTGTGGGACTTTCAGATCGAGGCAGGTACTAATTAACCAGACATTGTGATAGTAGATGAGGATCAGAAGACAAAGCTGGTGATTGACATAGAAGTGCCAAGTGACAGCAACATCAGGAAGGAGTATGATGCGGTATCTGCTATCCCGCATTAGATGGGCACCTCATGATAGGGAGCGAAAGGAGAAAGAAACGACAGGAGA
>BHFT01029180.1:0-16691 GCA_004320025.1 Laticauda laticaudata | reverse complement strand
GATCCCCCCCCCCCACATTATAGCTTTCTCACTGAAAATAACATGTATTGGAGATTATTAATTTGTCTGTTTTCAATTCAATGCTATTTTCTTCTACACAACAAGCTACATTTCAAAACTGTTCTTGCTTTTTATAGATTAACGTTCTGAATTTTATCCTGATTTCTGATCCACTATACAAGTTTTCACACAGTTCTGTTTTTATTCCTATTAGGATTATGGTTCAGGCATTACAACAATCCAGGCATTACAACAATTTCACATACTTGTAAGTAACATCCAGTAGTGTTTGCAGCATGTCATCTTCTCTCATAGAAGACTGTCTTCTTTTCTGAATTACTTCATAGAAAATAGATTTTAGTTTCCGGTGGGCTCTATCTCTGCATCTGAAATTAAAAACAAGTTGCAAAAATGAAAGACTTGGATTTTGCACATATTTTTGAATGCTTAATTGCCCCAAAGTTCTTTTTTCAGCCCTAGACAAAAGATGTGTCAAATTTTTAAAAGGACTATTGAAATCTATTGCCAAAACCTGGTAATTACTTTACTGAAAGCAATCCATTGTCCAGACTGCAATTCCCAACTTAGTTCAGAATTGTTTTTCTTTTGCATTTGATCTAGTACACTTCATTTGGTGTTTGAAATTATTGCTTGCACTCTGTTAACTTGTAATAAAGATACTCAGGCCAAATAAAACCTATCAGTTTTTTGAGAATCAACCCCCTACCTAGACAGGAAACCCTACACCACTTCAGACAAATGGTTATCCAACATTTTTTTAAAAACTTCCAGTGTTGGAGCATTTACAACTTCTGAGGCAACTTCTGAGGCAACTGATTAACTGTTCTAACTATCAGGCAATTTCTCCGTAGTTCTTAATTGCTTCTCTCCTTGATTAGTTTCCATCCATTGCTTCTTATCCTGCCCTCAGGTACTTTGGAGAATAGCTTGACTCTTTTTTGTGGCAGCCCCTGAAATGTAGGAACACTGCTATCATATACCCCAGTCTTTCTTTTCATTAAATTAAATATACCCAATTCTAGCAAGCATTCTTCATATGTTTTAGCCTCCAGTCCCTAATTATCTTGATTGCTCTTCTCTGCACTTTCAAGAGTCTCAACATCTTTTTTACATTGTGACGACTGAATGTAGTATTCCAAGTGTGGCCTTACCAAGGCACTATAAAGTGGTATTAATACTTCACATGATCTTGATTCTATCCCTGTTAATGCAGCCTAGAACTGTGTAGGCTTTTTTGGCAGCTGCTGGCTCATATTTAAATGGTTGTCCACTAGGACTGCAAGATCCCTCTCACAGTTACTACTATAGAGCAAAGTACCACATATACTGTACCTGTGCATTTGATTTTTCTTACCTAAATGTAGAGCCTTACTTTTTTCACCATTGAATTTCATTTTGTTAGATAGCACCCAACGTTCAAGTCTGTCAAGATCCTTCTATATCTTAAGCCTATCTTGGCTTGGTGTCGTCTGCAAATTTGATGAGTTTCCCATCTATCCCCTTGTCCAAGTCATTTGTGAAGATGTTGAAGAGTACTGGGCCTAAAACAGAGCCTTGGGGTACTTCAATGCATACCTCCATGTAGATGCAGTACCATTGAGGACTACATGTTGAATGTGGATGGTCAGCCAGTTATTAATCCATCAGGTGGTGATGCTGTCTAACTCATATTTTTCTACTTTATCTAGTAGTAGGTTATGGCCTACTTTATCAAATGCCTTAATAAAGTCCAAGTAAATTAAATTGACCACATTCCTCTGGTCAACTAATTTTGTCACTTTGTCAAAGAACACAATAAGATTAGTCTGGCATGATCTGTTTTTAACAAACCCATGTTGGCTTTTGATTATTACTTTGTTTGCTTCTAGGTATTTGCTGATTCGTTGCTTGATTATCTTTTCCATAATCTTCCCTAGTATTGAGGTCAGGCTGATAGCTCTGTAGATTCCCAGATTTATTTTTTTCCTTTTTTGGAAGATACCGTTAGCTCTCAATCCTGAATGAATTTTGAAGACTTTTTCATTTATACATTTACTATATTAATTGAGAATTTTAGATTCCAAAACAAATTTCCAAAATTGATTGGCTTATTCACAAGTAGTATATGCAATCATCCTTCTTTTTGCCATGAAGAATGCCACCTGCACACAAGCCAATTGTGAAACTTAAAACATTTGAAAATTTCAAGGGTTAGCTTATCCACACAATGGGCTTTTCTGAGAATATATATGGTATTTCAAAAACAAGCTTCTAGGATTTGACTGGGTAAAACTGATAGCAATTTGCAATTCAACTAAGGAAGACTGGATTCTGTGAAGTTCACTGAGTAGCACTGGGCATAAAGAGAGATAAGAGAACTTATAACATGTTAATGATTTAAAAACAGTAATATGTGTTAGCCTTACAAGGCAGTCTCATCACAAACCAGTTACCTGATTACTAGCTCTATTTTTATTGCAGCATTAATAGACTGATTGCAAGTCTGAAAATACTCCTCCCATTCCTCACTTTTATTCTTCCAATTTCTAGGGTGGGTCTCCCCTTCTGAGTCATTTTTCTCATCTCTCCTTCTTCGAACTCAAATTTTATTTATCAGACCACTGAGTAAGCTACAGTTGTTCCTCCGGTATTCAAAATCATTCCCACATACCATTCATCATATTTGATTAACATTATTCTTGGCTGATCAAGGTGTTAAATACCTGAAACTGGGCAAAGGAAGCCACCCTGGTAAGAGCCATGCGGCATGAGTAAATCCCCCATCCAAATCGGCATAGAGCTGTGCTACTTTCTCATTGAGAATGCTTCTTATTTCCTTCCCGTGTAAGCAGTGGCTTGCAGTCAAAATGATTAATTCCGAAAGTGCTTCAAATAAATCTGTAACATTCAACAAGGATTTTTTTTTAAGGGTTACTATTTCCAGTGCATTTTAAAATGACAAAAGTTAATAAGACAAACACAACAATATCAATCTAATTTTTTATGAAGATTCCTTGGTAGATATTTTGAGATAGAAAAGTAAAATATGTTCTGGAGCAGGGTAGAAGATGGGGAGAGAATGGAAAGTTGACTTTTTCTTTTTCCATCCTTCATTGTCAAAGTATACTCCCCCCCCCCAAAAAAAAAAAAAAAANAAAAAAAAAAAAGCATGTCATCACTGAAGCTTGCACTTTAATTCTGGTAAGATTGGAAAAAATAGTTATGTTCATGGGAACCTAAAACATCACAGGTAAACTCCTTCAGCCAAACTCTGCATTCTATCTAATAGGGAATACCTAGGACCAACCCAAAACCAGCCTGCTTTCACACTCAATCATACAACAGTACAGAAGCTCAACAGCAATCAGGACCAGACTTCACATAATCAGAAAGCAGATTATGTATGTATGTATTTATGTATGTCAAATTTATATGGGAGTTCCATCTGCTATTCACAGAACTGCCTGTTCTGACCTAGCTTCCCCAAAAAGCACAAAGCAGACTCTTTGTCCTGGCAAAACCCCTTTTATTAAAACAAAGGTGAATTTCTTGCATTTACATTCAGCCAAAGGCCTGCAAACAGTTTTTCAGGGTGTAATTAGAAGCATAGATCTCATCTAGTTTGGAGAGCTGCTAAGTAAATGTTTTCAAACACAGTACTAACAAGGAAGGATTCAGCACGGTCTCTGACATGCACAGGCAGATCTTCACACTGCTGCAACAAATGAATTGTTTCCTGCAAAAGCCCCCTCCCCTTTTGCTCCTCTTTTAATCCCTATGGAAGGGGCCATTCACCATCCACCTGTGGCTTTACTTAGTTCATAATTGTTCTTTTCTTTTGGCAGCTCTGTGCATGCGAAGACTGGGAACCAGCTTCAGCTGCTCCCCCACCTCACTGCTGTCCGACTCCAAAGGAAGCTGATAACTGCCAGACTGCCCTGGCCCCATCTCTGCCTCTGACACAGACCCATCATTCGAGACTTCCTCCCCAACCTCACTGTCCGACTCTGCCCCCAGCTCTGCTTACTGCCGGAAGGCCACAACATTGAATTTCATCAAGTTTCTGCAACACAGCTAGTACCAACTCCCACAAATGATGCAGCAAGAAAGCAACTACCAGAATTTCCTGGGGTTTGGAATTGGCATCATTATTACAATTATCACTGAGATTGGGGTTTTTTTGTGGTATTTTTTGGCATGGCATACATTTTCTACGTAAGATGCTACATCTGCCTTCCTTGGTTTGATAAGATTAAATCTTTTAGTCCTAAATCTTTTCAAATGGTATACTTACTTCTTTTTCCTTTATCTCCCCAACTTTTAAAGTATTCTATAGTCTCTTTCTCAATGATTGATATATGATTTTTAAATTGATTTATATTCAGCCCAGTTTTTAGCATTTTCTTTTGTTCCAAAAATACCTTAAAAATAAAAAGAATATTAATTTCAAAACAAAATACTTGGCTTATACTAGCCTTCCTCAAACTGTGTCTTCTGGGGTACTAGAATCTAAATTCACAGACTAAATACCATTTACTATTTTTCCAAGATGAACTTTTCATGATCTACTGCTCTGGCAAATAGCAAACATTGGTCACTGGAAACATGACTAAATAAATTCACTCTACTTTATTTTAAGCTACATTATCAAAATCTCACAAGTTTGAAGATATAAAACTCCTTCCCCTATTTTTTAGCCACCTGATCAATTAATTTTCTTTCTCTATTAAGCTGCTGTGAGCTCCTCCATCTCTTGTCTGATTTCATCCTAAATTGCATCTCTTTCACTTGTACCCCAAAAAGTCATCCAAACATCCCATTATTTTAACTGAAGGCATAAGCCACGGCATTGAACAGAAGATGAAAGCTGTATTTTCATCACAAATCCAGCCTTTTTTCTGACTTTTTCCAAATGGACCTCATTGTCAACAATAAATCCTTGTAATTAGAGATCTTTAAAAGAAATGCTTTTTTATAATTAAACCTAATCTGTTATGTCAGTTTTTATATTCTATTTATATGATTCAATACCAAAATCTAACTAAACTAAAAATTATGTAACAATATACATACTGCGTTGGGTACATCATAAGCTACTCCCTTGCCAAAAACAGGAGTAGTTAACCGTGAATATACTTCTTCTGCATTCAACTCTTCGTTTTTACTATTGAACAAGAGAGCAGCTGCATCACTGCCCAGGAGGTAGGTGAAGGTCTTTCCCACCATAGTGAAGCTAAATACAGGCCCATACTGCAAGAGACAAACAGAGCAGTTAGAAAATAAAAAAAACAGAAACGTATAACAATGGCATTTTTAGCATAATTGCATGTGTGTGACAATATAAATACATAAAACACATGTGACAAAAGAAAATATGATCAAATAGTGATGTACAACACTATCTCCTCTATTTATTAATCCTATTCTGCATAAATAATTGGAAGAATTCCCCATGTACTTGTTTTATTAAATTATAGTTTACATCAGTGTTTTTCAAACTCATAAATTTTAAGATAACTTCAACTTCCTTGCTGGCTTGGAAATTCTGAGTGTCCCCACATCTTAAAGTTGCTAAGTTTGAAAAATGATCAGGGTAAGTCCAAGAGCAACATAGAACAATTCAGTCAGAGCTCAGTTCTTTATTTGCTTACCCCAACAGACAGACTCTTGCTAGACTAAAACCTCTTTTCTGTGGGAACAAAGGATAATATCACCAAGTAGTGGAAAGGCATGGACTAAAGCCAGCAGGAGGTGGGACAGTGATGTGATTGGACCATGTGATGGACATGTGATCTAGGGACAAGAACTTTGGGTTTTGATTTGGGTGGGAAAACTTCAGGTCTTTCAGTCGGGTTTTCACCAGCTGTGCCATTGCTTAGAGTGCTATACTGCAGGCTACTTCTGCTGGCTGCTGGTTGCTTGCAATCTGGCAGTTCAAATCCCATCAGGCTCAAGGCTCATTCGGTCTTCTATCCTTCCGAGGCGGGTAAAATGAGGACCCAGATTGTTGAAATATGCTGATTCTGTAAAACTGCTTAGAAAGGCCTGGAAAGCACTATAAAGCAGTATATAAGTCTAAGTGCTATTGCTATACCTTGAGGAAATTTCGGGCCTCAGAGTTTTGATTGCATTGGGTCTGTTCCTTGACAGCTAGACTGGATGGATTCAGAATATAGGCTGGAGTTTCCTACCCTGAACCTCTTGCTACAATGAGGACCAGTGGCTTGTATGGCAGGCATTCCTCAGTCCAGAAATTTATTGGCCCAACATTGGAAGACCTTCCTAGGAGTAGCTTCCTTCTGTAACATTGGCTTCAAAGCCACCTGACCTTTGCATTGAGGCAAACTGCTGCCTTTTCACTTCAGCAAAACAAATCATATGTTGTTTCCAGAGCCCATACTGTTTTATCACTTTGCTTTGCACTGCCCTAGAAGTAAGTTCTTGTTAGATTTCCCATGCATCTCTAAATGAAATATTGGAACTGCTAGCAAGATGACATTTGGAGAAAGAGATGACATGGGAAAAAGATAAAGTACAATACTCTGCTTTTATGCTCCATGAGTAATATCAATATTCTTAGATTTGTTGGATATGCAATTATGTTTGTCAAATTAAACTACTGTCTTTATTTAGTTATATGGATTCATTAATTCCTCCAGTTATCCAAAACAAATATTGTTATTTAAATATTTGGAATAACTTATTACAGATCTACCACATTAGTAGTGCAAAAGGCTCACCTTTTCATAGGCATCTTCTAAAAACTGGATAGGATTTCTTCCAAAGGCAATTGCATGTCCCAGAAAAGGGATATTTGATGGAATATAAGGTGGATATTTCTACAGATGGAAAAAAAGAGAGAAACAAACCCTATTTTATCAACAGAGAGCATATATCTAACCAGACTGGTTTTAAACAATGAATTTAAAATCTTTATTGCTGAATATGATTAAGATGACATTTTTAACAAACAAAGCTCTGATTGGAAGAGGCTTTAAGCATACAAAAAATTGCATGGAATTGGTCCAAGAAAATCAGAAGACAATAACTGAAAGAGAAATGAGAATAATGCTAAATAAACAGATCAAGAGTACACCAATAATGCTTAAAATGAGTAAGTTCATTTTAACAAGTAAGTGTTTTACTTTAGGGCACATAACATTTGACCAAGAACCTAAAACTTTTACTGGCCCCTTCACAATTAGTTTTGTGGTTGCTAAGCTGAGATGCTCACAGTGGATGATCACTATACAACATGGTCCAAAAATGTTCACTTCTGATGCTCCATTATAGGAAAGGAGGACAAAACGTTTTAATTTTGGACTGGGTAGCAAAATATTCTTTAAGATCTGCACTTTCTATGAAACCTACTATTTTTGAAACTTGAAAGATGACAGAAACTGAAGTTATACATTGGGAAGAAAGGCCCATCACCTTTGCTAGTGGTTACTGGCCACTGACAGAGGATGCTGGAAGTTACAATCCCAATATATCTGAAGGGTATCAGATGGGAGCCAGATGATGTGTGGTGGCCAGAACACCACAGTGAACTAAGCTGTCCGTCCATGATTTTGCCTGGGGGAATATTGAGGATCGGTTTCTCTCTCACACTACACACAAGCTTCTACAAAGAAAGGTCCCAAGGGATAATTTCTCCTTTTATTTTTGAAACAAAAGGGAGTTTATTTTATTTTTATTTATTTTATCAAGTGATTATAAGATAACAGGTCTAACATAGTTATGAATACATGAAATGGATACGAATAAGAAAGAAAAAAAACAATAGGACAGGGACTGTAGGCACGTTGGTGCACTTATGCGCGCCCTCTACAGACTTCTTAGGAAGGGGTGAGGTCAATAGTAGACAGTCTAAGGTTAAAGTTTTTGGGGTTTGGGGAAGAAACCACAGAGTCAGGTAGAGTATTCCAGACATTGACCACTCTGTTGCTAAAGTCGTATTTCCTGCAGTTGAGTTTGATGCGATTAATCTTGAGTTTGTATCTATTGTTTGCTCTTGTGTTGTTATGGTTGAAGCTGAAGTGTTCATTGACAGGTAGGACATTGCAATGTATGATTTGATATACTATACTTAGATTGTATCGAAGACGGCGTAATTCTAGATTTTCTAGGTCTAGAATTTCAAGTCTGGCCGCATAAGGTATTCTATAACGAGTAGTGGAGAATTCTTCTTGTGAAATATCTCTGGACTTTCTCAACTGTATTAATATCAGATATGTACATTCTCATTATCAACCCCTGAAGGGCAAAGAGACTCTGTGTTTACATGTATGACAACCTGCACCTGCTCAGGTGTCGTTTTGAACCCTGAGTCATACCAAAGTACTTACCACCCCGGAAGAATTCATATGGAGAATGCAACTCAACACACACACACACACACACACACACCCGCATGCACCCAACACACCAATTCCGCCGTACCTTCAAAGAAAAAAATGAAGTACCACCTAGGCGGACGCCAGCCAGCACCAATTTACTTACCTGGCCGCTGGCAGACTGTCGCTGCTGGCGAGCGCCGAGCTGGAACAAGTAACCCAAGCTCAGGGCAAACGCCGAGGCGGCCAAAAGAAGGGATAGCGGGCTGCCGGCTGCCACCTTTTCCACCACAGAGCCTCCCGCTTCGAACCAGCTCGGCTCCATCGCGCCTTCAGGTTCTCTCACAAGGGGGGGGGGGGGGGGGGGNGGGGGGGGGGGGGGGGGGGAGTGGTCCAAAAATACTCGGGTGGAGCCTGCGCGGCTGGGCCGATTCTCTGCCCATCTGACGAAGAGCGCACGGTAGCCAATCGGCGAGCGCGCGAGGACGGGGTGGCCACGGAATGGGATGAGGGACTGGGGTGGAGTTGGAGCATCGGGAGCTCGCCGGGTTATCGTGAGACTGGAAAGCACCGGAGATTTCTGGGGGTGGCATTTTTTGTGGTGGTGTTTGTAGATAAGGCTGGCTGCGTACCGGCTGAGGTGTTGGAGAGGGTGACGTGGAAACCAACCTCTCTTGCTATCCATCTCTCTCTGCCTGTGCATTTGTTTTGGAAGAGATCCAACGCTCCCAACATTTCTTCCAAAGCTGCATTCGGTGGACTAACTTTCAAAAATCTAGCTAGCAGAGATCTGTTTCGTCCACACGTTGATGTTTAATGTTTTAATTGGTATGTCTTTGCATTTTTGTATTTAGTTGCCAAAAGTGTTCAACGGAGCATTCAGTAGTACTGGAATATGCAAATAATGAACTGTTGTATTACACAGACTTCTGTGCAGATAATATTCAACAGCTCCCTTTTAGAAGTAGATCTGTTCACGGTTGCAATTTTCTTAATTTCCTGAACAACACTAATTTTCTTCATGACCAATATACTATATTGTATAAACATATATAAATAATAGCAGATTTATGTATAAACAATAGCAGATTTAATGGCTTTAAATCAGTGATATATGTCAAAGGTGATATGTCACATCAGTTTGGGTGGCGTGGCAGCATTCAACAAAATCCAACTACTACACTTGAAATCATACCGTTTTATCATAATTTTCAGAGGTCATGCAGGAATGGGGTGTGTTCTCACACATTCTCCAGACCCCCCCGGAATTTTCTTCCCCATACACTTATATGGCTTCCTTTTTGTCCAAAAGGTTTGCTATCACTGCTCTAAGAATTACTCTGTGTTGTGGGACAGCTGCTTGTATGTTTCTGCATTGAGTGGGAGAAAACATATTGCTGTTTTAATAATGAAAATGAGCAACATCACTTTCCAGGCCATCATAGAAACCTGAGAAAAGACAAACCACTCAATAGCAGAAATATGTTTCATTTGTGCAAAGACTTTTGAAACTTTAAACTTACAAACTTATACATCAAGCTAAGTCTTCACAGAGATTGAAGAGGGATTCAAAAAATTGAATGATGGTCACAGCCGCTTGATTGAAGCCCTCTATCAGGGGTGGGATTCAGATTTCTTAATAACCAGTTCTTGGGCATGGCCTAATTTGTGGGTGTGGCTTGGTGGTCATGTGATTGAGTGGGCATGGATTGTATGTAAATATTGTAAATATGTAAATATTGAATTTTTTATAAAATAAGAGCAACTTTTACCCAAAATCAGGCAAAGCAGGCAGGCAGATTGAGTTGCTCACAGAATCACAGATTCACTCAGAGNGCAGGCAGATTGAGTTGCTCACAGAATCACAGATTCACTCAGAGATCTACCTTTCTGCAATCTGCTGCCTGAGTCTGTCGCATAAAATTTGCTTTCAAGCAAATTCATAAAATTTGCTAGCAAGCAAGCTCACAAAATTGATTCACAACACACCATGTATGCAAATATTTTTTTTATAAAGAAAGAGCAACTTTTATCCAAAATCAGGCAAGGCAGGCAGGCAGATTGAGTTTCTCACAGAATCACTGAGAGATCTATCTTTCTGCAATCTGCTATTTGAGTCTGCACTGAAAAATAGAAGCTTCAGTCCTAAGGAAGGTTCAGGTCTGCTTTTAGATTAGCTAGAAAGCAAGAATCCAACAATTTCCTCCTTTCTAGCTAATCTAAATCTCCTGGCACAGCTGATAGTTGGAACAGCTGATAGTTGGGGAAGGAAAAATAGCAACTTACCAAAAATTAGGTGAAGGCACAACGCAGGCAAGTGCGCATGCCAGATAAGGATTGAGGGGGAGGGCATGGGCCAGCCAGTGGCGCAATTTGCTGGTTCTCTGAACTGCGCAGAATCATAACAACCGGTCTATAGAACTGGTCCGACCAGGTAGAATCCCACCCCTGCCCTCCATGACTGAGACCAAGTCATGATTAAGGCTTTGATTGCATAATTCACTTATGTTGGTGGAAAAAAAGCAATAATCCAAATCTCAAAGAATGATTAAAGAGATGTGTTCTTTATCAATTTTTGAAATATCTTTATATTTAAAAATGAGAAGATGAAAATATATTACTGTATAGATCAGTAGATTTTAAACTCAGTAATTAAGATGTATAGACTTCATCCTCCAGATTTCCTCAGGCAACATTCTGGCTGGGGAATTTTGGGACCTAAAGTCCACACATCTTAAAGTTGCCAAGTTTGGAAAACTAAGAGCTTCTTCCTAAAAGTGATTTTTTTAATATACTTCTCTATGCTATCTCAAGAACAGTCTAGAGTTCTTTATACAAGGATTGTACAGGAGGGAGAGATGTAGAGAGGAGTTAAGCATACAAGGAATAATAATGCTGGTGATTTTAGTTCGGGCATTGAAACATCTGCAAGAAAATAAGCAAGCTAAGAGCATCAAACACCCTCATTTCAATCCTGAGCTGTAAATATTCTCTTCTAATTGATGCCAGAGTAAGGAAAGGCTTACCAACTCAAAATATTAGGAATAACTAATGCTGGTTTGTCAAATCCAAACTAAAGAAGAAATTATACACATTATGTGCTGACACAATGTTATTGTGTCAGGCTGAAAATGCAAATCAAATCATATATATAGGATTGCACTTTTTGGAAACAGAGTTGTGTTTGGGTCCAAGCAGTTATAGAATCTGAATTGAATGTAATTCTATGCTATATGATATATACGGTATTTCATAATCATTTTGCAATATTATTTGAAATCCATTTTTAAACTTAAATAATGGTTATTTTTATTTATAATTTCAACTTTTATTCCTTTCCCCGTTGTATAAAATCAAAGGGTAAATAAAGGTTAAAATAAACAGTAAAAACATTTCCAGTGGTCAAACTGGGGTAAATAATTCAATCTAAGGGCAGGGCAATGGGGATACTCCAGATCCCTTACTCAAGTGTTGTAGCCAGCTTTTAACTACTATCTTGAAGGCAGGCTGTTCGGCTTCAAGGTGGCATCTTGTTTCAAGAGAACTCAGTCATCTAAGATCATACCTTCTCGCTCCCATGAGATAACTCTGCTCCCAGATTGGACCTAAACCATGTGGGTGGACAGATGCAATCGGAAATAGTTTTCAAAATAATCCAGATAAACTATGTAGCGCTTTATATATGACAATGTTTGCCATTGCCTGAAACCAGTGCAGCTCAAGACATAGTATGCCATCTGAAGCACAGTTGCAATACCTACTGTAGACAGGTTGTAACTTCCAAAGGTCTTCAATGTCAACCCTATGAATAGTGCAATTGATTAAGTACACTAAATCAACGAAGTGCTGAATGGAGATAAATGTATTTAGTTTCAAGATATGCCCAAGCTGTTGAATTGGAAATAGAGTTTTTCAAAACTTGACCAGTCTTGAGCACAGCTTTAAAGCTTTGATTTTGTTGGACAGATCATAGAGGCCAGATATAATCAATATTCTAATTATCTGGTCTACCATAGCAGTTGGAGACAAATTTTGATTTGCTGTTTTCCAGGAGTTCAAGGCCTCAGCAAATTTTTCTTCCAATGTAAAAGACCTAAAAATATAAATAGAAAAATTCTTGATCTCTCCATGATTGATAGAATCTGAGAAAAAAATGTACCAATGAAACATTAACGAAAATACTGATTAAAAGTATTATCTACTAAGAAAGGGAAAAGACATTGCATTTATTTACATAAGTGTTTATATCACCATTAAACTTAGACAATGGGACTCGGACAGCTTATAAAAAAATGGAAACCTCAATCCCATACAAAACAAGATAGAATATCTCATTAAATATTGATCATTAAATATCACTAACCTATGATTTTCAATATCTACAATTGTATCATTGTCAAGTTGCATTTTTCGGCAAAAATGATCCAAATGTTCAAGTGGAATATTTTTACTAATGGTTTTCAATATTTTCTCCAGGACTTTTTCTAAAATGAACACATTATAAATATTAGAGGACAATAATTTGATATTACAAATTATTATTTTAGACTATAAACACAATTCTGGGAAATAAGAGTGAGTATATCAAGATCACTAATAAGAGTAGATCAAGATCACAACTCAATATGCATCTGAACTGAAAAGAATATAGGATTTGAGAGTAAATGTATCCTTAGCTAGGTATTAAATTGTGGGTTTATAAATATAACCAGAACAGTGTGAAGAGGCTATAATTAATTCGTAGTACTTCATTTTGTTTGCTTTCAGGCCACTGATAGACTATAGTTGTCTGCTTAGGAAAACACTTTTAATGGGATTGCTTTTCCTGCTTTGTAACAGATATTGATTATATCTGACTGTATACTGAACATGGCAAGTCTAGTGAAGAGAAGGGCCAGGGAAAACATATTTGAGAGGCTGCCACAGAGAGGAAGGGGTCAAGCTATTTTCTAAAGTTCCTCTAGGCCAGACAAGGAATAATGGATGGAAACTGAACAAGAAGAGATTTAACCTGGAAATAAGGAGAAACTTTCTGACAGTGAGAACAATCAACCAATGGAACAGCTTGCCCTTGGAAGTTGTGGGAGCGCCATCACTTGAGACTTTCAAGAAGATATTAGATTGCCATTTGTCAGAAATGGTGTAGGATCTCCCACATGGATGGAGGGTTGGACTAGATGACCTACAAGGTCCTTCCAACTCTGACTATCTGTTGTCTGGATTAATTTATCAGATCTGTAAACCAAGAGAATTGGTTCTTCAACCTGGAAAGCTTTCTGTAGAGAGAAGGAAGGGATCAGAAACTACTGTATTCAAGAATTGTTGGAAGGCTAATTAAAACTGTTGTCACAAGAATAGGAGAAGAGAAACTTCAAACTGCTGCTGAATGGATTTATCTGCTTAGAAATTTTATTTTAAATGCTACCTTAAGTTCTCAACTACTGAAGTTCTCAACTTTGAACTACTAAAGCTCCAAAAAGTCTGTTTTGATTTCAATTTTTCTCTGAATGTTCAAAACCCTGGGAGCAATAAAGCTTCAACAAGATCTCTTTGAAGAGTCCAGCATTTGCTTTTTATAATTTTTAAGTCAGTTCCATCTCTGTTTACAAAGGTCTTTGCCACACATATCTAACATATGAAGAAGAGATTTGGTGTAAGTCGCTGACCCATGAAAGAGTATTAAGATTCCTTAGAGTGTAAATTAAGGTGACATATGTTGATGCAGCATAGCTATGTCTTTATACTCAGCAAATAATCTGCAGACACTCATAATTTGCTGATAGAGCTTATTGGCAAGGACACTCAACTACAACATCATTGAATAATGTCTACTATCTATCAATGCTATAAGATAGCAAATTTATTCTAACTGACTTGCTTGCTCCAATAGGAGGTAAAATGATCAGAGCAATCAAGAAACAAGGGAGGCTGGTACCTCCCTACCCCATGGTTGATAGGAAGTCTCAGAAGCCCAAAGAAAACAGTCTGAGCCATGAACAGAAAGTCTAGAGATATTGGGAAATTTAATATAAACTTACCATCTCTTTGATCAGCATTTTCTAAGTAATGTATGATGGGGGGCAGTTGTTTTCCTTTACAGACTTCCAGAGGAGGCCTGATGAGTGTATTTTCATCAAAATATATATCCTTTAGTTTCAGAAGAAGGTGCATATCACTTGGCAAGTATACAAGCTTGTTTTCTAATAAAATAAATACAAAGAGCTGTATTTGCATTCTGTTAACTGATAGCCATATTGAGTTGTTAATTAAGTACAGCCATGATGAAAGATTTAGTCTTATAATTCATTGGTCAAACAGTAAAAGAGTATTATAAATGTTACGTGATATCACTGGTGAATCATGGATACTGAAATCTAACACAACTCCCTGGTACTCAACAAAATGTCATTTGCTGAAGCAAAGGTTGTCAAAAGACATGTGGATGTCCTTCCCCCATTATTGTGGCTGACCTGAGCTATTTTACTGCCTGAGGAAGGACAACAATTATAACACGCACACACCCTTTGTTTACAAACCAGCAACAGTCCTGAAACTACGTAAGTTATCTTGGCTCAGGAGACTGAAAACTCCACAACTCTCTCCCCCCCACACACACTTGTAATTAAGATACAAGAATAGTAAATGAAATGAATTCATGGCTCTCCCAGGGTACACTGCCTTTGATCAATAGTACAGCTGGCCCTTTTTCCTTATGCATAATTTTAATCTGACTTTTGATCCTTGCAAAATGAAGAAGGCTTTGGGAATTTGAGTTGTTTGAAACATTTCCAATGTTTGGGACATTTCTGGCAGAAAGTAAGCCAGTGCATCTTCTTGGCAACTTTTCTGACTATATGACAGTCTATATCAGTGGTTCCCAAAGTGGGCAGTACCATCCCCTGGGGGTGGTGGGATGCCTTGGGGGGGCATTAAGAGGCAAGAGCACTGGCAGGGAGACGCTAAGGGGTGGCAGGGGGGCGCTGGAGGAGTCCAGCTGAACCAAAAAAATTGCGGCGGCTGGAGGTTTTTTGCAGGCACGGGATCAGCGCAATGCTGCAGATGGGATTCACCCTTCCCATCCCAGAAGCACTGCCTGCACTGAGCCGCAATAGAGTCAAGCCAGCTTTGAGGAAAGTCTCCCCAAGGAAGTGAGATAAAAATGCATGCACCACCTCATAGTTGTGTCGCAGGAATTATGTAGGGTGGGCCTTTTGGCATGTTGAGCGTTCTTGGTGGAGTTGAGGTCGGGAGGTTTTGTTTGGTAGGCCAAGGCTTATAAGTCAGTGCAAAGCGATGTTGAGGATTACAGGTGAGATGGGCTCTGCTCGGAAGCAGCTGCTGAAGAGGGGCACTAAGAGGCAGCAGGGGGCATTTGAGGCGCCAGCACCGCAGGCTCATCCCATTGACTTTTGCACCGGAGCAGTGCAAGGGGCTCAATGGCATCAAATACAGTGGTGGCAGCACACTTCGAAATTCACTCTGGCTTTGCTCTACTTTCCCAAAGTGCCATCGTTGTTGCATTCTGTCTATCTGTCTGTCCATCCATCCAAAAGGTCTGTCTGTCTGAATTGCATTTTCCCTTTCATTTTCCCTTTTTTTTTTCTATTCCCTCCACCAGTTGGATTTTTATATTTGGACTTATGCAAGAATAAAACTACTTTCCCCCCCCTCCTCCCTTTGTTTTCTGTCTTTTTAAATCTTTTCTTAATTTTTTTTATTTTTTCATCCTTTTTCCATTTTGTATTTTTTTTCCTTTTTTCCTACATAATTGGAACCAATTGGATTAAGATACTCAAGTGCCTGAAGATTTTTTCCTTCCCTTTTATTTTTAATTTTGTTTTTTACTGGAGTGGCAATTGCCTGCTCTTGCTTTTTCTTTTCAATTTTTCTATTGTACTTTAAGATGAGCAGAAAATACCAGCCTCAACTTCTTCAATCCTGACGTCTTCTTCCTCACCATCTGGAGGACAACAATCATTACAGGTGATGTTACAACAAGAGAAGGAGAAAGAAGTGACACTGCAGATGATTATTCAAGGAATTCAAAAGATACAAGTAAAAACATAATATTGAAAAGAGAATGGGGAATATTGAGCAAAGAACGGAAAAGACGGATGAAAAAATAGAAAATATTAAACAGATGAGGATGCAATATGAGGACAGAATTAAGAAAATTGAAGAACAAGATGTACAAAGAGATAAGATTGGAGATATGGATACCTGAATGAGTGAAATGGAAAGAGATAAGGGCAGATCTCTGCAATCATTGGAATGGGAATTTGATAGATCAGAATTCTATCTTAGATTTCAAAATATAGAAGAAGAAAAGGGTGAAAACCTTGCTGAAATGATGAC
>BHFT01029178.1:0-11890 GCA_004320025.1 Laticauda laticaudata | reverse complement strand
TGAGAACCCAAACGTTGACCAAGCCGAGCACCAACTTCCGTCCCAGCCTGGACTCTGGACTGTAAGGTGGCACTGACTCTGCGGGCACCCCTGGCCTCTGAACCACGTACAGAAACATGCAGTATTGCCTGGAGGTGCCACACAATACCGATCAGCAAAAGTGGTTCAGAGAAGTGTGAGGCCATCATCGAATAATCGTGGAGGAGCTCCTCCAGTGCCCACCACGAAGAAGGCTGGAGGAAAGTTGCAGAACAGTGGTATTCAGAAGGGAACCATTTCCCCACCCCAACTGTTGGAGCCATAGATGGGTAAGCACGTGGCCTGCAAAAGCTCCAGCCAAAAACTCAGGGATCCACTATCAAACAACTACAAGGGCTTCTTCAGTATATCCTTTTGCCATGGTTGTGCTGGACTACAAGTCATGTACATTCAATGCCTTCAGCAACGGGGTTTCTTGCTTCAGGATAGCCAGGTATAACAACGCAGTGACCTCAAGGGATGGGCTGGAACGCAATCTCATCAGGGTTTCCCAGATCCAAACCCCTTACCAATTGACACACAAGGATGTGCCGCTACTTCAATCATGGTGATGACGCCTTCTTCCTCAGAACCTAACCTCATAAAAAGCCCTACACTTCCAATACCGCACCCGTGAAGAGAGGGATCTTCAACTACAGGCTGCCAGGCAAGACGGTGGTGATGTGAGAAACACCTTTGGCATCCTGGCCAACAGCGTTCCAAATATTTCTCACCACCATGCAGGCATCACCCAGGGATTGTGGAGGAGCATCGTGGAAGCTTTGCTGCATCCTGCACCAATCTCATGCGCACCCGCTACCCAGTCTTGCAAAACAGAGCTTGTTGGACCGTTCAACAAGGGGAATGGGGACGAGGAGCCTGGTGAATGGAAGGCTCAAGGAACGAAAACCTGATAGACAACTGTGGGATGGTACAAGGCCCCAAACAGAGCTTCAACATGAAGGAAGAAGGCAGCGCAACCTCCTTGAAAAACACTGTGCCAAAACTCCCCAGCTGAGCAGTGGAATTGGCAAAACAGGATGATAGATGCTTAATGGATGCTTCCTTCAGCCTGTCTCATCACACTGATGAGATTGGGCCATGTATGTTGAGTGGCCCTACAATGAACAGGGGCATTAATAAAGAGTTTGTGGTTGTATGTTGACATGTGTGGATGATGATTATATTGTTAATTTGATAATCAAAGGGCCATATATGTTGCACCTGGGAGGGAGGTGGACATACAGTCCCACTATGCTTGCACTGGAGTTTACCTATCCCACAACTATCCTTACCCATCCCACAACATCCTTACCCATCCCAAACTATCCTTACCCATCCCACAGCTAATCCTTACCAATCCCACAAGCTAATCGCTTACCGTATTCCCACAGGCTATCCTTTCCAACCCCACAGCTATCCTTACCCATTCCACAACTATCCTTTACCTATCCCACAAGCATGGCAAAAGGGCTTCACCCCTTTTTTCAAAGTTTTTTCACCAACACGTTTATTAAGTAAATAAAATGAACCAAGTTGTTGTTGAAGCAAAGATAACCTTTATTAACAACTTGTTCTTAAAAAAGTAAAACTGTGGTGACTTTATTAAAAAAAGCAAAATGACCCCAAAGTAAAAGGTCTTTAAGCAAAGATAAGGTGAACAGGTAACAACTCAGTCTCTGCGCACTATGTCTCTGTCACTCTGAGGCTGTCCATGGTCTTCAGCCTGTCAAGCGGCCAGGGACTTGTGGGAGTGGCTGTTTGCTGGAGTGCGGTCTGAGGCACCATTGAAGGGTGCCTGGCCCCGGAGAATAACAACAGGGATGGTGTGTCAGGAAGCTCTCAGAGAGCTGACTCAGTCCAGTGAGGGTTGAGAGGCCCTTCCTCAAGGACCTGGGATGTCAGGCACAGTATGAGGCGCAGATTTTTCTGGTTGAGGGGCTGCTGTGGGTGAGGTAAGGAGGAGTGTAGTGGGCTGTCTGGTCTGCATTCTGGGTCAGGTGAGGTGTCTGTGGTGTGCCGATGTACCTGGGCCTGCACTGGGAAGGGATGCCTCTGGTGTGGAAGTCCTTCGTTACTCATTAGCCTTGGTAGGTGAGGGGCTGGTTTGAAAGCTGTGGAAGGGCTGTTTGACATCGCCTGGAGGAGAGGAGCAGACCTGGAGTGGGTAGGAGCAGCTTCAAGCTGGTGCCTGGAGGGTGGTGCCAGCAGTGCTGTGATTTTCTCCTTTCCATCACCTGGTACTGGGCCTCGGCCAGGGTCCTATGAGGGTCTGGCTCACGTTACTGATAAGGGGCTTTGCAGTTAGAGGATTGGATATCGCTGTGACCAGCTTGAAGAGAGAAGATCTGTGCTGTCTTCATTGTGTCCCTGATCTCCAAACAGGGACAGTGGGCTCTGCCACTCCTAGGTCTGCCTCTCTGCCTGCCTTTCTGTGGAGGTGGAGTGGGGGTGGTGGGTCTCTTGGCCTGGCTGCTTCTTCTTGCTCCATTTTGAGACAGGAGATCCTTCCACATCCTCTGGCGATGGCGGAGTGCAGCTGTTGGGGGGTTTTCTTGCCGTGGGCCCTCCCAAAGACACCTGCCTGGACCCACGGTAGCTGTCTCCTGACTGGAAGAGGAGTGGCTTCTCTGTGGCTGTCTGAGGGAGAGGGGTTGACAGAGGGGCTTGCTGGTCCTCGGTGGCGGATCTCACCCTCCAGGAAGCTGCAAACCTTTGGGCCATGACGTTATATCTCTCCCGGTCGGTGAGCTTGACCAGCAGCCGGCGACTTCTCAGGTGCAGCTTCCCAACCAGGTGTGCATATGCTTTCCACCACCCGAGGAGGACATCTGAAGTGTAGCCCCAAGCTCTTCTGTCTTGTCTCTCCATGCTGCCTGCTTCCTCTTGGTTCAAATAGAGGCCTGTGCCCTTTCTCCACAGGTACGTCGTTCTTCCCTCAAGCCATTCCACACCTCCTCCTCATGGTCTCGGGAAATGGGTTACTGTTTCCTTCTCTCACCTTCTCCTTGCCTTGCCTACTTCCTCCCTTTCTGGCAGGGGCTCAGGCCTTCAGCAGCAGGGCTTTGAGGGGCCTTCGGGGCTGGTCCATCACAGCAGCAGCACTACAGCAGCAGGGTAGAAGCACCAGCAGCCAACCAGCAAGGAGAAAGCACCAGCAGCACCAGGCAGTGAAGAAGCACCACCAGCAGCACCACCAGCAGCACCACCAGAGAGCTACCACAGCAGCAGCAAAAGCACCAGCAAGCTTCAGATGTCAGTGCCAGGGGGTGGGATGGGTGGTTCTGTCCTTCTTGCCCAGGGTGGCAGGAGTAGGCACAGGCTTTCTCTCTTCCCTGACTGTCGAACCATTGTTCTTTCAAGCATGTCTCTTGGCAAGCAAGTCTTTACTCTGAATGGTGACTGCTGCGAGCTGCATCCTTTTATATCCATGGAGCTGATTGCAATTCATCCTCCCCGCATGCCAGTGAATACCTTTGCATCCGCTATGCACCGCTATGGCATTCCGTATAGGGTCTGTGACATCGCGTCCATCCGCTAACACATCCGCTCCTTCGCTACGCATCCGCTTTGCTATTCTCCCCCGGAAGCCCTGCAGATATTGTTGTCCGCTTCCATCCGCTAGGCTTCCACGAACATCCGCTTACCAGTGCCTCGCTACGTAACTACCCCCGTCCGTTCCTTTTCCGTTGTTTGTCCATTCTGTTTATGCAAATTTGGGGCACTTTTGAGAGCAGATAACAACAGATGGAGCCACCCCTGAAATTTTGCTCATCCTTTTTGCATACGTTTTGCATCCGTCGGCCAGTGTGACCTAGCCTTTAGGTTTTCTTTTGTCAGCCTGAAGTTTCTATTTTCTGCCTGCAGACCAATTGCATAAAATAGTGTTTACAACATTTATTTACTTATTTTGACAAAGGAAATTACTGCTTGCTGAATTTTTGGAGTACAGTGGCTTGTTCAACTGTGGAAGTATACAGAATATAATAACATTCTTCTTTGGTTTCTATCAGAGATTTCTGTCTGTCTTCTGAGGTTTTGTATGTCTTGTGAGAGGAAATGTTTTGGTAGACTTCAGTGGTGGGTTTCAAATAATTCCACCATCAGTTCGCCAAAAATGTGAGTGCGTGCACACAGGTGCATGTAGCTTCCATGCATGCACCTGTGGCTCACGTGCATGTGCTCACACACAGTTTCTGTATGTGCGCAGCTTCCCCCACACAGTGAGGCTTGACAAAGCAGCCTTCTGGGGGCTTCTCCCATCCATCTCTGCTCTCTGGGGCAGCAACTGCTTCTCTCTGCCCTGCTGGGAGAGTGTTGTGTGCAATTTAGCAGCTGTGAGCTACCGCTTTCCTCAAAGTCCCATCTGGAAAGTGCTGTGGCACAGAGAAGCAGCTGCCATGTTGAATGCTGTTTCTCTCAGCGGCAGCACTTTCTGGATGGGACTTAGAGGAAAGCAGTGGCTCACAGTTGCTAAGTTGCACAAGATGCTCTCCCAGCAAGAGTAGCACAGAGAAGCATCTGCCAACCTGGAAAGCACATGGAGCATCTCTACGCGTGATCGAATCTTGCAAGGGACAGAAGAAGCAACTGAAAGATCTCTGCTGCAGTGCTTTCCAGATGGAACTTCTTACAGGTAAGAACTATCTGGTCCATTCCCAAACCACGTTGGCCCTCCTGTGCCCATGCCACCACCCCCCACAACCCATTGGCCTAGCACAGCATGCCGCAGGCTGAATAAATTTCTTTGGCCTGGGGGGGCCACAGTTTGAAACCAGAGGGGAGTAGCAGCATGCAGACGGAGACCTAGGATAAGGCCAGAGCAGGTGAATGGCAGGTTCCTCAATTCAGCCAAGGTGGGTGGATGCCACCTTGAGCAAGATCAGAGACAGGGAATGGCACATTCCCTGACCCAACCCAAGTAAGGTGAACAGCAAAGCTGGAGCCAGGGAATGGTACATCCTTGGGCCTCGGCCCAAGGTGAAGGGTGAGCAGGCAGTATGCTTACCTATGGTGAGCAGAATGGGTGAGATGCAGAGGTGAGGCATGGAAATTATCTGGGCCATGTGGCAAAGGCAAGATATATAGGGTGGGGCAGGGAGAGGTGGATGGGACCAGCCGGTGGTATGATTTGACAGGTCTCCGAACTGCACAGAATTATTACTACCGGTTCTGTAGAACCGGTCCGAACTGGCTGAATACCACCTCTGGTAGGCCTCTGTCCTTGCAGGCGCAGATCTAAAAATTCAAGATGGCAACTACGACAACTCAATTGAAGCCCTGCTTCTTTTTATTTGGACTTTTTATTTATAGAATAACAGAGTTGGAAGGGAGCTTGGAGATCTTCTAGTCCAACCCCTGCTCAAGCAAGGGACCCTGTACCATTTTGGACAAATGATTATCCATCCATCCCCACAGGTACCACTGAACATGCAAGGCAGAGCCAAAGTAGCCTCTTGGGATACTGCACTTCCTCTGTGGCAACTTCTTCTAGAGTCCAAGACATTACTTCAGAATGATGAACTTTTCTCCTTGAGAAACATCAAACCTTTTCCTTTCTTACTTCTGCGGATTAAAACACAGATGAAAATGCCAGCTTTTAATCTCTCAGCAATAACTGTAATCCTTTTTTAATATGTGCCGAGCTGCCTTGATTGAATAGGAATGCAAGAACAAAAATTTGTAAATTAAGGTTGAACCCTGGAATAAAAAAATTCAAGAAATTATTTTCAGTCTTCCAGAAAGAAGTAAAAACAGTTGAGTAAAGAAAGTAAGGATTTGAAATTATTTAAAGCCACTTTATGAATGAAGCATCATCAGATACCCAACAATGCAAAAGAAAAGACATATATCAAAGATAAAAATACCAAATACTTATATGGGCCATCTTTCATTAATAACTAATTGTCAACAAAGTATTTGTCAAAATGTAACTAAGTATGTGGCTAACCATAAACCAGGGCCATGACAATAGCAAACCATTAGTCATGTGATCAGTGTTTAATGTGTACAGATTAAAAAGATATGGAGACTTAAAAACAAAACCCTGGAAAGCAAACATTCATTTGATCTCCTCCTACATGAAAAGGAAAGAATGTGTCATCACTAGCCACCACTGTTTTACACTTTTAAAATAGTGTAGCCAATTTTATTGTCTCAAGCATGGCAAACAAAGGTAAATGTGATTTCTGCTATTTTACTTCCTTCCTGACCACTGAATCCATAAAAATACCTTCATCAATACATTTCTCTGCACAAGTATTCCTTGAATTCTGGAACCTAAAAACAGTGTCATTGTTAAGACTACAATCCTGTTGATTCTTTAAACATTGTTTGCTCTTTAACAGAAATAAAGTACTAATGCAGTTGTTTATATATAAATGAACAATGATAGCCAGTCTTCATTACCTGAGGTTCTTTTTCTATGTATACTTTGTAAGTGAGTGCACATATATTTGCTCTTCTCATGAATGACATTGAGGTTTACATTGAGGTTAAAACATAATATATCGAGGCATACAGCTGCAACTTTTGAGGGCTATCTACTAGAAGAATTCTGGTACAGGCTAACCAAAGAATTTATCCGATTTTGTTATTTAAGATTTATCAGTGTTACATTATTTATATAGGGTATGAAGTAACATTAAGTTAAACTGAAGGATGAAAAGAAAAAAAAACCCTAAATTGAGCAAACATTTCCACAAGGTTATTTGTACTTGCATTAATACACCAGGAAGAAATGTCAAGGAATAATCCACAAGCTAAGATGTTTATGATCTTAACAAGCACAAAAATAAGCAAAGTCTGCAGCACCAAAGTTCCAATTCACCTTCCATTTCAACAAAACATGAAAATTTGGCACAGCATAATTGTATGAATGGCAAATCAAACCAGATTTTGCGATTAATCGTCTCAGAATGTAATGTTACAATTATGCATACTTCCAGGGAAAATGGCTTTCTGAATTCAGAGCTCTATTTGACAGATAACATGAAAAGAGCTATAGGTCTAAAGAAATGATCTAATAATATTAAAATGTGGGAGGGGAGTTTAATAATAAAGTTGTGGTAAAGTGGTCCACAGTTGTAGCAGTTCCACAGTTGTAGTACCAATGAGACTTTAAAGAAGGCTTTCTGAAATGATCACATGCCTTGCTTCCCTGCTGGAAATAGGATTGTAGATTTTTTAGTTTACCTACTGATTATTTTTTGGTTGCATTTTAATATAACACACTTAATAAATACTAGAATATAGTCCCCATTGCTAAGTTGAAATGCTTAAATAATTTATATTTACATTATAACTTCTTCTGAAAGAAACACATGGCTCTCAAGATGAGACTGTTAACATAAATTCAACTGACAATGCAAATTGATTTACATTTCTAGGTTTTTTCTCTATTTAGGCTGAACTCGTGATTTCAACATTTACTAAAGCCCCTGTCACACTGCACCAATGGATGCAAAGAGGATGTAAAACGGACAAAAAAGCTTGCCATCCGTTGCACGTTGGTTACGCAATGTGCTTCACTGCTCCGTTTTGCTTCCCTCTATCGTCCCAGCATGCCGTTTATTGAACCGTTTTCATCGCTCAAAAAGTTTTTGAGCTGCTTCAAAACTTTGCACGGAAAACTGTATTCCAATTTCGTCCGTTCTCTGCCCTATTCGTATCTGAGCATCGCATCCATCTTGCATCCGTATGTATCGCGGCTATAAATCCGCTAAGCATCTGTTCTCATGCTGTGCCAACTCGCATCCGTTCGGATCAGAGGGAGGGCAACGGAACGGACATGGAACGGAATGCAGAAACTAATGCCTCAGATTGCCAGGCACCGGAAACCAAAACATTTAAAATGGGAAAAAAGCGTTCGCAGAGGGTACCTATCTATGAGATATTAAGGAGTGTCTACAGGATGCCTAAGGACTTGTCAAAGGAAACCTATACTGCCGTATAAAAAGGAGGGGAAGCAACTACATCTGGATCTCACTTTCAGAACAGCAGTCCATGGCGGTGCGGAGCTCTCGCCTTTATCTGCTTCTGGCCTCTTCACCAGCATCTCAGTCAATGTCCACGTGTGGAAATCGTAGACACAGGCCTTTTGGCAGGCCACCATCCTCTGCCAGCAGTGCGAAGCCATTCTAGAGGCTCTGTAACTACTTTACTACGGGAGAGAAAAAGGGGCTGCCAAAGAAGCGTTGGGTACGAAAGAGTGGTTCGCTCAGAATGACAGCTCAGTGAACGGAATCTTGTACAACGAAGCTGATGGTGATGGCTCAGGAGCGAACGACACCGGGATTCCAAGAACTTCATGAGGATGCCTCCAGCCATGTTTGACGAAACTTGTGCATCGCCAGCTGCCTGAACCCAGGTTGACCAAGACAAAACATCCAACTTCCGGCCCAGCAATGGGACCCCTGCGGCTCAAGGTGGCACTCCCTGTGCCACCGGCCTCAGGGGACCACCTACAGGCAGCATGCAGTAAGGCTGGAGAGTGCCACCGAACACCCAGCATGTGGTCAGAGAAGTGGTGGCAGGCCATCATCGTAGAGATACCTTGCAGGAGCTCCTCCAGTGGCCCGTCCCTATGAAGGATGGAAGTAAGGTTGCAGAGGCAGTGGTACCAGAGGTGGATACTGTCCCCCCACACCATTGGCAGGCATAGTGGGAACGCATGTGGCCTGCAAACACACACTCTAAGTTGGGCTCCAGTATTTCAAACTTATCAAGGGCCTTTCAGCATCGTCCTTTGCCAATCGCCAGTGCTCCTGATTCCGAGGCTGGCGACATACTTACATAAAGGTTTCTACGTCAACTCGATCCGATACAAGCTTGAGCCATTCGGAGGAGTGCCTGAGCCTGTATATCGAATGCCAGTCACCTTCGAAGGAGGGAGCTGGAGACGCAAACCTTCATCGTGGGCTTACCGCAGATCCAGATCCCCTGCCACACCTACTTCGCGACCTTATTCCACCCAACTCGATCAGATTCCTATGCTGATATGTGGGAGAACGCTTCTCTCCTACAAACCTCATGAAGCCCTAACACTCTCAAATACCTCACGCCGTGAAGAGAGGTATTCGTGTCCAAACTACGAGCTGTCCAGGGCAAGGGCGTGGTGGTGAGAATGGTCTTTGGCGATGCCTGGCCGAACAGGTTCCAAGTACTTCTCCACTACCATGCGCAGCTATCACCAACAGACCTGTGAGGAGATCATGGAAGGCTTGCTGCATCACTGCAACAATCTCATGCGCACCGCTGACCCTAGGCTTGCCAGAACACTCATGGAGCTCCAGCAAGGCAAGTGGGGACGATGGAGGCCTGATGAAAGTGGAGGCTAAGGGCGAAACTGGAGGCAAGGGCGACACTCAGGATGTACAAGGCCACCCAGAGAGCCTCACATGAAGGAAGTAAGCAGCGCAACCCTCCTGAAACTCCTGGTGCAACTCCCAGCTGGAGCAGTGGATGGTCAAGAAGGGATATAGATGCTTAATGATGCTTCCTTCAGCCTGTGCTCATCACACTGATGAGATTGGGCATGATATGTTGAGTGGCCCTACAATGAAAGGCATTTACATAAAGAGTTGTGTTATTGTTGACATGTCGAATGTGGATGATTGATTTTTTGTTATTGATAATAAGGGCATAGGAGAGTGGCACCTGGGAGGTGGACCATACAGTCCACCTATGCTTCGCACTTAGGTTTATCTACCCACAGCTATTACCCTTCCAAAGTTATCCCTGCCCATCCCCAGGTAATCCTGCGCATCCCCACAGCTACGTTACTAACCCATCCCACAAGCATTGCAAGAGGCTTTAAAACCCATTTCTAAAAGTTTCCCAGCAAGACTTTATTATAAAGAAAAACGAAATGAAGCAATGTGTTGATATACAAAACTAACTTTATTAACAACAAGCTATAAGACAAAAATGATCTCTGTACTCCGCTCTTCGTCGCTCAGCTCTCAGGGGTGAAGGGTGCAGGTGGCTGTGGAGGTGGGTTGGGTGCGGAGGTGCTTGTTCATCAGCCTCCTCCAGAAGCAGAAGCAGCAGAAGCCCCAGCCCTCCAGAAGGTGAGCGAGCCCGTGCTGCAGAAGCCAAGTGCAGAACAGAGTGAGGGCCAGGGGCTCGGGAAATGCGTAGCTCTGTCCCTCTTGCAAGGCGCTGGCCAGCAGTATGGCTTGAGGCTTGCTGTGCTTCAAGCGATGGTTGTGGGGTGCATGGCTGGCAGGTGGAGGCTGCAGGAACCAAGGCTGCAGAGATGCCAGGCACCAAGGGCTGCAGGAAGGCTTGCGAGGCAGGCACGGCAACCACAGGCTGGCACGGCAGGCAGGCACAAAAGGCTGTCCAGGCAGGCATGCACTAAGGCTGGATAGCTAGCGAGGCTGGACAGGCTGGAAGGCTGCGACCGCAACGGCTAGCAGGTAGCACGAAGGCTGGCAAGAGGCAAGCAAACCAAGGCTTATGGCCATGGCAGGCATGGCACCTAAGGCTGGCAGGCAGGCTGAGCCAAGGCTGTCATGCAGGCAGGCAGCACAGCAGGCTGGCAGGAGACGGTTGCCAAGGCTGGCGCAGAGCGGCAGGGAGGCTGGCGTCAAGTTGCAGGCAGACAGACACAAGGCTGGCAGGAGGCTTGGCAGCCAAGGTAGGGCCAGGCATAGGCAAGACAGCAAGGCTTGGTGGCGTAGGTCACGAGCGCTGCAGGCAGACATTGGCAGGGCCAACATGCAGGCAACATACACGCCAGGACAGGGGCAGCAGAGGCAAGTCGACGTTCTGGGACTATATGCAGGTACGATTGCTGTGCTAGTATGGTCGCCTGTGCTTCTGAGCTTGCTTCCGTTATATCCGTGGGCTGTAACACAATGCATCCTACCGCCGCATGTGCACCATGTAATGACGGCTCGGAGGCGGCGAATCCTAGGCTTCCAGCTGGTGGCATCCACTAGGCTTTCCGCCTCTGCATCTGCTTCATCCGCTCTGCATCCGCTGTGTACGTTCCGTAATGTCCCACCTTGCTGAGGTCGCGCCGGAAGCGCCTTAGCGAATGTGTGTTCATCCACATACCTCCGCTTCTCTATGTTCCCGCTGGGCTTTTCCGTTCCCCATCACCCGCTTTCCATCCGCAAACCTGCGTCTCTCTCCCCTCGGTCCCACTCCGGTTATGCAAATTTTTGCCCCTTTTGAGAGCGGATAACAACGGATGGAACATTTTGCTCATCAATTGTGTCCGTTTTGCATCCGTTGGGCAGTGTGACAGGGCCTTAAATTAAGTGAATATTCACTCTAATAAACGTATTAGGACGAGGAAAGAAAAAATAAATATTATACCTCAAAAGAAAATAGGGAAACCTTTCTACCAATGATCATTACATTTAAACCATTTTATTTTACTGTTGAGATCTGTACTCAGATTATAATCTATACATTTTTGAATCTTAGTGGCAGCTAAGGCATCCGCTAGGATGCTAAGGTGAACATTTTAGTATTTAGTATTTATTTCATTTGTCAATCGCTTACAAGATACAGATATAAGAATAAATATAGTGTTGAATACATGAGATAGATACTTGTAAGAAAAATAAAAAACAATAGGACCAGGACGGTAGGCACGATTGGTGCGCTTATGCACGCCCCCTACAGGCCACTTAGGAAGGGAGTGAGGTCAATAGTAGACAGTCTAAGGTTAAAGTTTTTGGGGTTGGGGTAAGAAACCACAGAGTCAGGTAAAGTATTCCAAACACTGACCACTCTGTTGTTGAAGTCGTATTTTCTGCAGTCAAGTTTGGTGCAGTGAGCCTTGAGTTTATATCTATTGTGTGCTCTTGTATTGTTATGATTGAAGCTGAAGTATTCATTTGCAGGTAGGACATTG
>BHFT01029176.1:300-10763 GCA_004320025.1 Laticauda laticaudata | reverse complement strand
GTTTTCTGAGGTTTTCGCGGGTATTTGTATGTGGATCTTTGGTTATTCGGGTTTTCTCCCACATAAAATTGGAAGTACTATATAATCTAATATATATAGATATATATTAGATATATATATATAATATAATATATAATCTATCTCTATGTCACCACCTACCTACCTTTCTATCTATTTATCTACAGTATCTAGCTATCTAGCTAGCTATCTGTCAGATGGTACATTCACATCACATTTCAGTAAACACACATAAGATAAAAATACAAAATATGAAATATAAAAGAGATTCTCTGTTCCTTTTGGAGAGAACATGGTTCACGTAATGACTGCTTTTTCATGTCCACCTACAGAGTGCAATTTGAATGTTCTGATCTCATTTTCAGAAGCAACGGCTAACCCCCCACCTCCCAAAGTAAACAGGTATTTGGGAAGGAGCAGATCACCTGTTCAAAGGGATTGAACAGGAAGACTTCCCCGATTTCACTTTCTAGGACTCCCACACAGCATGACTATGGCAGGAATGTGTATGAATTAAGCCCAACACGTCTCCAAGTTGGCAAGTTGGAGAAGGCTAGTGTAAAGGTTTACAGAATTACAGAATAGCAGAGTTGCGTAGGACCCTGGAGGTCTTCTAGTCCAACCCTCTACTTAAGCAAGAGATCTTACACCATTCTGGACTAATGGCTATCCAGTCTCTTCTTAAAAACCTCCAGTGGTGGAGCACCCACAAATTCTGAAGGCAAATCATTCTACTGATGAATTGTTCGCGCTGACAGGAAATTTCTCCTTTGCTCTACGTTGGATCTCTCTTGATAAGCTTTAAATCTGGGCTGCTGATCCCTATTCTGGAAACATTTCAGGAATTCTATGGAGTTGGGAGGACTTGTAGTGAGATTCCTGGGTCAGTTTTGGCCAGACCGTCAAATGTTTTGAATATGTGCCATAATATCTGCTTGGGTACCGCAGTGGTTGGATGGAGCGTGTATGTATTTGTAAGTGGAGTATGTGTGAAAGGACAAAAGAGATGGAAGGGCAATGAATATATTGTAGTAGAGCAAGAAAGAAAGAAAAATAGAATAAGGTCATAATCATGATGGTTTAAAGCAGGGGCCCAGCAGGGGCTGTTTAAAACTGGGCTGCGTGAGCAATGAGTAACTGTGCATGAATAAAGCTCAATTCGCACGAGCGGTGGGACCCTTGCACTCATGTGCAAAGCTTCATTTCCATAAGCAGAGGACACTCGCAGGCTGTTGTGGTTAGCTGGCAGCAGGTGCGGACAGCTGAGGAGAGCGAGGACTCAAATGGACCCAGGACCATTAGAGAGTGGACTGCTGCCTTCAGAGATTGTGGGGGCTGGCAGCAGTGATGAGGAGGTTCCCACCTGTGCCAAAGTGCGCATACGTGCAGGGTGCTCACAGGAAAGAGCAACTGCAGCAGCATGGGTGATTCGGGAGTAAGGCTGCAAGGTAATGGCCCGTCCTTCAAGAAGATAAAAGCCAGCTGTGAATCGGATGTTCTTTGCAGGAAGCAAAGACGTTTTGAAACTCCAGCCTCATGGACATTGCAGTATCTTAGTTGGTATTTGAAGACTCTTGTGTTGTAAAATATTTCTTATTTGTGATTCTTGGCAGCCTCACATAGTTTTGGCCAGGCTTGTGCTGATCAAAGTTAATTAGTTTGCAGCAGCCTTTTAACTGGGGATTTGTAAGAATAATTAAAAGGCTTCTGTTCTCTTTGGTTCGTGTTTGTTTTATTGGACAAGGGTTTGGGTCAGAACACACACCAAACTCCATTCAGGCAAAATTGGAGCTTCATGCATGAGCACTTTCCATTCATGTGAGTGGAGCTTTGCATGCAGGCACCAGCGTGCTCTGCTCACACACAAAACTCCCCTCGCATGAGCAGAGGGTGTGCACACCCACCACTCACACCAATGAAGCTGCGTGTGCCTGCCAGTCACACTCACACACCCACAAAGGTGGAAAGGTTGGGGACCACTGGTTTAAAATGAAAGCAAGAATGCTTGGGGGGGGGGGGGGANTGGGGGGGGGGGGGAAGAGATGCTGGATGTATTTCCTGTTCCAGATGCACAGTGCTATAGATAAGGTTGGTCCTGTCTCCTTCTCTCTCTTCTTTCTCCTTGAACAAATTGGGCATTATAAGCCCTGGAGCAAAACTGCACACAATTGGCTGCCCTAAATTATCTTCATCATGATCTCTTCTGGCAAAGTCTTCTCGATGCTATAAAATATACATTCAAAAATACAGAAGCGAGCCTGACAGATGCTCCTGAAATACACCAAGAGAAATCTGAATTGTATTCAAGAGGGAACATTTAACCACTGTTGAACCTATGCACTTACACATTGTTGTTATTCAATTGAACCTATGCATAGCAACACATTGTTGTTATTCAGTGGCTAAGTCGTTCCTGATTTCCCATGATGACCCTATGGACCAAAACATGCCAGGCCTCCCCCTCCTCTACTGTTTCCTGGATGTTTCTCCAAATTCATTGCATTGATGACACTATTTAACCATCCCATCCTCTGCTATCTCCTTCTCTTTTTTTGCCACATACACCTATGTTCCTTTGTATGTTCTTTGCCTGAGATCAAACAAACTTCAGAGCCAATCTGGGTTTTCCAACTTAAATGTATTCTTACATGTCTGATTGTTAGTATAGCATGCAACTTGATTAAACGATTAAAATGTGACTATTCTGGATGGCTGATTGGCAGGTGCTGGAAGAAAAGAAGCTGGCCTTCACTCAGCATCCCAACTACCAAAGCGGAATGGAATAGAATAGAATAGAATAGAATAGAATAGAATAGAATAGAATGTGGAATATACAAGAGAGGAGAGAGGAAACTTTAGAGGTTTCAGGAGAATCTATACTACTTCGGATAAGTGACTCTCTAGTTTCTTAAAAACCTCCAGTGATGAAGCACTCACAACTTCTGAAGGCAAGCTGTTCCACTGGTTAATTATCTTCACTATTAGGAAGTTTCTCCTTCATTCAAGGTTGCTTTTCTCTTTGGTTAGTTTATAAACATTGTTTCTTGTCCTGCCCTCCAGTGCTTTGGAGAATAATTTGACCCTCTCTCTCTTCTTTGTGGCAGGCCCTCAAATACTGGAAGTTTGCTGTCATGTCACCCCTAATTCTTCTTTTCTTTAGGCTAGTCAAACCCAAATCCTACAGCCATTCTTTATATATTTTAGTCTCTAGGCCTTTGATCATCTTAGTTCTCTGGGCTTTTTCCAAAGCCTCATCCTTTTTGTAGTATGCTGACCAAAATTGGTTGCAGTATTCCAGGTGTGGCTTACTCGGGTTTTGTAAAGGGCACCTGATCTTTACTCTATGCCTCTGTTTATACAATCCAGGATTGTATTAGCTTCTCTGGCTGCTGCTTGCACACTGCTGGCTCATATTATATAATTTTTCACTAATTGATGCTATTTGGATGTCTTCTTGCTGTCTTCATCTTATTATAAAATGTATGTTGACAAATATACTGTTGGTGTTGATTTGTACATCTCTACCCTGGGCCAAGGCAGAGAATCTGCAGAAGTCCTTGGAGGCAGTTTAAAACACTGAAGCAAAATCCCCTTCAGCTCAAGAAATATAAAACCTGCCATTCTCAGCTGGCTTATGTGCTACAACCTTAAATGTTACACCTGCAATTCCTCAGCGTCTATCGAGATGGCAGCACCTAGCCAAATATTAGCTGGTGACAATGAGATAAATGGGGTGGAACCTAGTTAGAATTTGGGAGGGGAGACCACCAGAAAACACTGCATCTGTAGATTGGACCTGAGAGGTCAAATCACTGCCTTCCTCATTGTTCTAGAACAAGGGTCTTCAAACTTAGCAAAGTTAGGATTTGTGGACTTCAACTCCCAGAATTCCAGAGCTAACATGACTGAAGGAGGAATTCTGGGAGTTGAAGTCCACAAGTCTTAAAGCTGTCAAGTTTGAGGATCCCTGTTCTCGATGTAGAGAATAGCCAAGCACTTCCATTTCATTCCCAATAAAACTATACAGATCTATTGACGAAGTAGATAGAGCTGATATTCTTTTTGTCTTCCATTCAATCATGTGGAATCTAGCTAAATCTAAACGAAATATTGCCTATCTTCAGATTAACAGTTCTGGGCATCTCATATTAGCATACCTGCTCACCATTACCTACCTGGGAAAAAAAACCATGGATACATGTATCTACTGCAGGGATGTCCAAAACCTTGGCAACTTTAAGATGGTGGACTTCAACTCACAGAATTCTCCGAGCTGTCTGGGGAATTCTGGGAATCGAAGTCCACATGTCCTCAAGTTGTCGAAGTTGGATACCTCTGATTTGGATACTTCTACTCTTGGTTGAACTTGTATACCCTCAATAGTCCATGCCTGAATTCTACTTTGGCAATCTATTTCTAATGTTTTTTGCCTAACCTGGGTAGAGTCAGTCCATAGCACATCCTTTCAATCAAAAAATACCAACTATCAGGAGCCAGGAAGGGTGCCTTCTAAGTCTCAGCATCTGCTTTCTGGAATTATGTCTCCCAGAGATTTGTGTCGCCCTCGTCCTGCTGGTATTCTGGAAGATCTTAAAAACTCCTGAATTCTGCAGGACATGGGGTGGAGTGTTTGTGGAGCCCTAGAGAGGTGATGTGTTTGCTATTAAAGAAAGTGAGTTTGTCCAGCCACACAGGATTTTCTTGCTGTTTTCCATTGTTTTCTTTACTGTTTTTACTTGATGTCAGCCACATTTGAAAGCTGGACAGCTTCTAAGTCTCAGAAGCATCAAAATAAGTAAATGAGCACTTTGCGTTCTCAAAAAAGTTTTGTTTTGCCCTTTTGATTTGTTGAGCTGCTTCTTCTGAAATTATTAGGTTCCATTAAGATTTAATTATCTCCCTTTGTCTTTTAAGCAATTTTCTTTTGTGGATCTCTTTCAAGCTCTAACTCCGATTTCTTATATTTTTTTAGCATCATTGTCTGTTGCTTTTTCTCTTTATTACTTTACTAAAGAGTAAATGAATACTGAAGGATCACTAGAAACCCAGGACATTAGAAATAATATCCCAATATTCTAATACAAGCTAGCAAACCTCTTAGATCAAGAGCATAATTTATCAGTATATTGTTACATAGATTTGAGAAATCCCTTTCACCTGGAATTCAATTATACCAGCCTGAGGTTTTCGACTGAAGGAATCATTCAGGTTTTTATTATTTTCCATCATTTCGGAATGCTGACTGAACTACCCCTTCACTGTGTTCATAACCTACCTTCCTTTAATAGATTAACAGAGTTGGAAGGGACCTTCTAGGTCCTCTAGTCCAGGGGTCACCAACCTTTTTGACCTCAGGGACCACCAAACTCATAATTTTAAATTCCGCAGACCACAGACCCTAGGAAAATCCGAAAAAAAAGTCTGCAGGAAAATTCCCCAGCCTCTTTTCCTACTGATCAATCATTCTTTATTTGGGATTGCAGGATACCATCTCCAGCTCCATTCTCAAGGAGAGACAGAGAGAGAGAGAGAGAGTGAAGAGACTTTTGGCTTCATGCAAGGAAAGCAGCAGAAGCAGCAGAAGTCTTTCTTTCTTCCCCCAAACTCCGCCAGAAATGAGTCTTTGCCAGCGCAGCCTCTTGGAGCAAGGAGGCCTTGCAAGGTCCCAAAGACTCATTTCTGGCAGAGTTTGGGGGAGAGAAAGAAAGACTTCTGCTGCCTTCCTTGTGTGCAGCCAAAAGCAGAAGAAGAAAGAAGTGGAAAGAAGCAGCCCAGTGGTCAGGCCAGGTGAGTGGGGCAAGTTCCCACACTCCTCCCCTCATTACCTCATGTTGTTCGCAATGCAAGCCACACAAGCCTTGTGTTCCCATGGGCCATATGGGCAGCACATCCTTATGTTCCCACACAGCCTGGATTAATTGCTTTGGGGGTGACATTTCTCTGAGGACCACCACAAATTTTTCATGGACCACCAGTGGTCCCCAGCTCACTGGTTGGCGACCACTGATCTAGTCCAACCCCCACCCAAACAGGAGACCCTGCACCATTTCTGACAAATGGCGCTTCCTGTTCCATTATAGGTAATGCTTGAATTCCGACCCTATATTTAACAACCATTCAAAGCTGCAACAGCACTGAAATGAGTCCTCAGACTTATGACCATTACAGCAGCTCTGCAGTCATACCATCAAAAATCCAAGCGGTTAACAACTAGCATGCATTTACCATGGTTGAAGTGTTTGTCATTTGTGAGCTCCCCACGGGACTTCCCACAAACAGAGTCAATGTGGTAGTTAAGCAAGGTTTGCTCAACAACCATGGGATTCACTTAACAACCATGGGCAAAAAGATGGCAAAATTGGCCATGATTCATTTGATGAACGCATTGCTTAGTGCCAGAAGTTCTAGCCTCAACTGTGGTTCTAACAGAGGGATACAGATCAAGTGACGTACTAATATGGTACTCTATAAAGCTTAATAAGACCACACTTAGAATATGGCATCCAGTTGTGGTCACCACACTATAAAAAAATGCTCAGACTTCAAACTTGACAACTTTAAGACCTGTGGACTTCACCTCCCAGAATTCCTCCTCCAGTCATGTTAGCTCAGGAATTCTGGGAGTTGGAAGTCCATAAGTCTTAAAACTTGCCAAGTTTGAAGACCCTTGTTCTAGAAAGAGTGCAGAGAAAAGCAACCCAAATGATTTGAGTGCCTGGAGGCTGAAACATACGATGAATAGTTGCAGGAACTGGGCCTGGCTAGAGAAGGACCAGGGGAGACAGGAGGGCAGTCTTCCAATATTTGAGGGGCTGCCACAGAGAGGAGCGGGGTGTCAGGCTATTTTCCAAAGTACCTTTGAAGGCCAAACAAGGAATAATGGATGGAAACTAAACAAGGAGAGATTCAACCTGGAAATAAGGAGAAACTTTCTGACAATGAGAACAATCAACCCATGGAACAGAAGTTGCCATCACTGGAGTCTTTCAAGAAGAGAATGGACTGCCATTTTTCGAGGATGGTGTAGGGAGGGTCTCCTGTTTGGGCAAGGGATTGGACTAGATGACCTGCAAGGTCCCTTCCAACTCTGTTAATCTAACATCTAACAAGTCAAGGACTACCTGCATCACATTATCCTTTATTTTTTGTTGTTCTGAAGTTGCTAAGAGTAGCAAAACAAGTTTGCTCTTCTCTTGCTCCCTTGCTCAACTCTTCAGTGGGCTTAGCTCAGCTGAAAAAAGGCAAATGGAGAACCACATGTTTTATACCAAGATTTACTGGATGGACTACAATAGAAGCATTTTGCATAACAGGCTAAGCCCCAATAATCAAAGCAACCTTCCTACAGGGGTTCCCAAACTTGTCAACTTTAAGACTTGTGGACTTCAACTCCCAGAATTCTCCAGCTAGCTATGCTGGCTGGGGAATTGTGGGAGTTGAAGTCTGCAGGTCTTAAAGAGTTGCCAAGGTTGGACACCCATGCTCTACTGTAATGTTAAAGGGAAAGCTAAAAAGAATGGGTAGGAATGAAGACATTCGTAAGAAAACAAATGGTGGAATGGTTCAACAAGGGAAAAAATGAACACTATGCATGCAGGGTGGATTTTCCCCATCTGAAGGGCACTCCAAAGGTGCTGGGGAGAGAAACTTCCAACATCTGGTGAGGCTGCCTGAGAATTATGGGAGTTATTGGGGTGCTGCAAAATTGGAGAAACATCCCTATAAAGAAAGAAGTCACAAGAATCAAGAGAGCCAAGAGTATCACTCATACAAATTATCAACCCATTATGTTGAGATATTATTGTCTGAGTAGCAAAGTGTTCTTTATGAAGCAGTGCAGCTACTACCTAAAGGTAGCGTTAACATGGGCAGAAACAACCTTCCCAGGGGATCCAGAAATTGGCAACTTTAAGACTTGTGGACTTCAATTCTCAGAATTCTCCAGCCATGGAATTCTGGGAGTTGAAGTCCACAAGTCTTAAAGTTGCCAAGTTTGAAGACTATCTTAGAACATACTGCAAGATAAGCATTGAGAAAACCAAAAATCCCTCAGGAGGCTGTTTGCTCAACCCAGGATATGACACAAGGTCTTCCGAACACTAAACCCCCCAATGCCCTTGACGTGTAAAACCACTGCACACAAAAACACACCGTTCTAAAAGAAGCTACGTCAACGTGTGGTACTCTGCTCAGCAAATAATTTTTGTTTCCCCTACTTTGGGATGACACATGCTTTGCCGGGTTGCAAAGAGGCAGCCAGCGGCTTTCCAGCCCTTTCATCCCATGCCCCAGACATGTGCTCACGTGCCCAAGCTGTGCGCACCTTCCCAAATTCTCTCCATGCACACGTTATGCCCTTCCATGTTTATAAAAAGGACACACACCCATCAATGTTTTGAGGATTGAGTTCCAGGACTCCTTGTCCAAATTTGGCAAAAGGCCCCAGTGCAGTTCTCGGTGTTTGTCTTCCTTCAGGAGAAGATTTCTTTCCTGGGGCCAGGACAAATTAAACCTGACAGGTTTCATAGATGTGATTAAGCCAGCTGGCAAAGCACACAGGGAACAAGCCAGTACAGTATGTTTGTGTGTGTGTGTGTCTGTGTGTGTGTGTGTGTGTCTGTGTGTTTGCTTGTTTGTTTTTCAAAGCTGGCAACTTGAAGATGGGCTGGCTTCAATGCCCAGAATTCTGGAAGTTGACGTCCACCACATCTTCCAAATTGCCAAGATGGAAAGACACCAGGCTGAATCGTAAATGTAGTACACAAAATTATCTGCTACAATGTCCTACCACCAGTCAATGGCTACTTCAGCTTCAACCGCAACAATACAGGAGCACACAACACAAACTCAATGTAAACCACTCCAAATTTGATTGCAGAAAGTACGACTTCAGCAACAGAGTGGTCAATGCTTAAAACACATTACCTGACTCTGTTGTTACATCCTCTAACGCCTCCCCCCACTCTTTTAACCTTAAACTATCCATTATTGACCTCACTCCATTCCTAAGAGGTCTGTAAGGGGCGTGCATAAGTGTACAATTGTGCCTACGGTCCCTGTCCTATTGTCCCCAATTATTCTAACCTATTTCCTGTATTCTTACTCATGTTTATACTTATACTTATTATCTTATAAGTGATTGACAAATCAAATAAATAAATAAAATAAAAATAAATAGGACCCTCAGACTTGGATTTCAATCTGACGAGAGAGCAAATTCCCCTTGTTTGATGGGCCAAGAAGAGCATTTTCTATGCTGCAGTAAATCTCACTCTGGCCCTCTCCACACTGGCACCCTTACATGCCACCCATCCTGGAAAAACGTGACTCCACCTTCCAATAAGGAAAAAAAAAAAAAACGTCACTGCAGAATTGCTGGAGCCGGATCCCCGTGTCCTAAAGGAAGAAGTTTAGGGAGGGTTGTGTAAAACAGAGGGGTCTCCAACCTTGGCCACTTTAAGACTTGTGGACTTCAACTCCCAGGATACCTGGCTGAGGAATTCTGGGAGTTGAAGTCCACAAGTCTTAAAGCTGCCAAGGTTGGAGACCCCTGGACTGTAGAAAGACTTGGGATGGGGGAGAAGATTTTCCTCCTTGCCCTTGGCTGTCCCCATTTCTCCTTGTTTGTTTATGGCACATTTCAACCAGTTTGCCTCGGTTCTTATTTCTATGTATTCCATCTGCATCTGGGCTTGTTTTGTATTTTTACACACACACACACACTTCAAACCATTCAAAGAACACAACCAGTTTATTTCCTCTACCCATTTGCCCATGCCTTTCCCTCCACTACACACAACAACCCTGTGAGCTGGGTTGATCCAGGTGTGAAGAGCCGGAGAGGCTACCTTCCAATCACTGAACCCCAACACCATCATCCACCACCCACTGACCCCCCCAACACCATCATCCACCACTCACTGACCGCACAACACCATCATTCATCACCCACTGAACCCCATCATCCATGACCCATGGGGTGAAGCTGGAGGCTTGCATGTCCCTCTCCCCTGCCACCCTGGTCTTGGACTTGAAGGCGACTCTCCAAGGTCACTGAGGATTTGGGTGATCCAATGCCCTCCTCTAAAGTGGAATATCAGTTCGAGACCTGCATGAGGATGATGGGCTTAGGTATCAGGAAAAAAAGGCACCGGGGATATCAGTGCGAGACCCGGCTGAGGATGATGGGCTTGGGTATGGGGAAAAAGCCACCCAGAGAGACCCGGCTGAGGATGATGGGCTTGGGTATGGGGAAAAAGCCACCCAGAGAGACCCGGCTGAGGATGATGGGCTTGTGTATCGGGGAAAAAGCCACCCAGAGAGACCCGGCCGAGGATGATGGGCTTGGGTCTCAGGGAAAAAAAAGGCACCCAAGGATGGAGGCTCGCTCCAGAAGCGCTCCGCGGATCGCAGCTCTCGCTGCTACCTGCACCCCTCCCCCCCCC
>BHFT01029173.1:0-25264 GCA_004320025.1 Laticauda laticaudata | reverse complement strand
ACGGATGGAAAGAGGATGAAAACAGAGAAAAATGCTTGCCATCCGTTGGTTAACGCGATGCATCCGTTCTGTACTCATTGCATGCGTGATTCACACATTCTATCTGTCCAGCATCCGTCTACTGAATTTCAATCCACTCAAAAATTTGAGCTGCACAAAACTTTTTGAGCGAGAAACTTTCCGCAGCGTCCGTTCTACATCCGCGACACAAACGGGGACAAACGTTTACATCCGTTACATGACCGCTGATCCGCTCGGCATCCGCGCAACTTGCAGCGCTCCCAACGGAAAACGGAAAGAGGGAGGAAGCGAAACGGACGTGGAACGTCCGTGCAGCGTTAGTAGCACGGACATAGAAAGGATGTAAGCGGATGCAGCTCAGTATTAAAGCATTAAATGGTGCAGTGTGACATGGGCTTAATAGATCTTTTGTGTGGGAGGAAAAGGGGGAAAGACAGTTTCTCCCTAATAGTTCCCACAGTATGTTTTATGGTGCAAATAGTCTGCTTTTGTTTGGCAAATTTTCTGTCCGTAAATGAGGAACAATAAAGGAAACTACTTAGAGAATCTCAATGTGTCTTTGCTGGATTTTGGAGCTTGACAAAAATAGAAGACTAGACTTTGGTCTCTATCAATCCTCTTTTTGCAGAAACAATCTTAGTCTATCACTCAATGTACCATCCAAAAGAATTATGCCAGTCCTCCCTGTCTTTTGGATTAAAAAATATCAATCCAAGAACCAAAAATACCAGATCTCCAGTTAATACTATTTTTAGAAGGAAAAAAAATGTTATAATAACACAAGAATTCCAATTAGCACTGTACTTTCAGATGACACAGCTATATATATAGGCAATTTAGGGCAGCAAATCTCTTGTCCGTTTTCTCCTGCTTGCAGGAGTAACTACTTCAGGCAACTGAAGTAGCTTCAGGCGTAATGTCAAATTCTTTCATTGATCTGCCAATTTGAATTGTGGAAAGGTTCATCCAAGAGAAGGTAGCAGGTAGCACCATTATAAGGAGACAGTTAAAAGGCAATGTCTACATGATATTACAGTCATTTAGGCAGAGACAAAATCATTACAGCATCCCTTGGATTAGGGATTAGGCAGCCTCTGAATCTATTTCTGAAGCAGGCTAAGCATGAGTAAGAATTTATTTATAAAAGTATCACAATGTTACAATGAGGATGAAAAAATGGTTTATTTCTCAGATTTTATTGCCTATGATGAGAACTGTCCAGGCCCCTGATATAATATTACTTGATTACTTGGGGAAGGAATGGCTGCAAGGCCAATGCGACAAATGCTCTTTGGCCAGCTTCTCCAGCCTGTGAGCTTGACCAGCTACTTGCAAGATCTGAGTTTCTCCTGAATACAGTTCAGGCTACCTGGCAGGTGGTATCAGCTTCCTTCAGAATGGTCAGTCATCTGGGCCTTGAAGGAAGCTGTGGTGCACCCTGGTCATCAGTTAGCTTCCAGATGATTCAAGGTGCTGGTTCTCCCCCATAAAGCCCTTCATGGCATAATAGGTCCTGGCTGTTTGAGGGACCATTTTATCTCAGTCTGTTTCTGTTCATCCAGTAAAATCATGCAGAGTGGATATCTTCTGACTCCCATGACATCTAATAGGACCCAGGAATTCAGTACCTGCCCTTTGGAAGGATATCCACCCAGAGATTCACAGCAGCTCCCACCCTGATGTCATAATGAAAAACCTGTTCTCCCAGAGTTTGGGAAAACATGGTTGAGGAGTTGGCATTAGATAACTTTGGTTTTTATGGTCGATTGTATAAAAGAGATTCCTACAGTGTGAACAGCTGCATAGATATGCTGGTTTTAAACAAAAATTTGAAGAAATAATAATTATCTATTAAAATGTAAGTCCTCATTTCTTATTCCCATATAATTATTTCTGATTTTCCTTCCTTTTTTTCCCAATCTTATTGAAGGCAAGACAATTTGCACAACTTCAGGCTCAGCATTATTTTTCGCCTCCTCACCTCCTCCACACTCCCCACACCTTGCCAACTTCCTACATTCCTTCTCCTAGTCTCTCATGATTACTCCTTTTGTTTCTCACCATTTTGGGCTTCATGAATTATTTCATTTGCTTAATTTATATTCAGAACAACGTTTTTTAGCAATGACTAAATAGCCTCTCCCCCTCTTGCTGAAGAAAAGCTAACTAAGCATCTAGCTCATGAATCATGCATATTATAATAAGTCAATTTTGACTGACCACATATTCATTCACCTAGTGCAAAAAACCCAATGAAAAATAGTGCTTTATATTAACTCAGAGCAATAGACTAGGTGCAACAGGCAATATGGCACTGTCTTGGAAGCATTGGAAACTTTATTTCTTTGGTCTTACTTGGGAGATGTCAGGACTGAACCTAGGGATCTATGGATGCCAAGCACCTGTGAACACCTTGGATAATTTTGCTTAATGCTTGTCATTCACTTGGCATCTTCCCCATCATGTAATCTGATTGGCAGATTTTCATACTGATAAATTATTATTTTTTTCTGTGCTTTTGAGTCAACTTTGACTCCTCGTGATTAGTCTCTACAGTTTTCTTAGCAAGATATTTGGAAGTGGTTTGCCCCTTATTTTTTTCCGAGTTCTGAGGGAGGGAGGGAGGGAGAGAGAGAGAGGGAGGGAGGGAGGGAGGGAGGGAAGGAGAAGAGAGAGAAGAGAGATTGGGTGAAGATCACACAACTGTTTTTTTTGTCTGAAGTAGGACAGGATTACTGTCCTGGTTTTTAGCTTCATGCTAAGCCACTAAACAATGTTCCAAAGTGGCGTACTACCCCCTGGGGGGGGTGGATGCCTTCGGGGCAGCTAAGAGGCAAGGGGGCTGGCAGGGGGCAGCAAGAGCAGCAGGGGGCTCGAGATGCTGGCCCTGCAGATTCACCCATTGACTAGACATGTCCAGAGCCGGACCACCAATGCGGAAGCGATGGCACGTTATGTGTCTCCACGGCCGCGTTGATGCGCTGCCCTCTGCGCCTCTTAGCACCCCTCTGCTGCCCCCTTGGGGACACTAAGAGGCAGCAGAGGGCCAGTCCTGCAGGTTCAACCATTGACTTTAGCACTGCTACAATCAAAAGGCGCCTCTAATGTGGAAGCGTGGCATGTATGTGCCGCCGGGCAGTTTCAATGCACCTCCCCTGCCACCTCTTAGTGTCCACCAGGGCCGGCAGGGGGTGCTAAGAGTGGTAGGGGGTGTCCGAGGTGCCACCGGCTCTGCAGGTTCACTATTGAGGCACCGGTTCCGGATGTGGTGAATAATCAATGGGTGAACCTGCAGGGGTGGCACCTCGAACAACCCCCTGCCACTTCTTAGTATCCCGAAGGGGGCCAGCATAAGGATGCTAAGAGGCAGCAGGGGGCGTGCATCGAACGTGGCGTGGCGCATGTAACGTGCCACCGCTTCTGCATTGGAGGTGCCAGCTCGGAGCAGTGCTAGTCAATGGTGAAACTGCAGGCCGGTCAGCACCTTGAACACCCCCCTGCTGCTCTTAGCTCCCCCTCTGCTGACCCCCTTGGGATGCTAAGAGGCGGCAGGGTGGGTCGAGACGCTGGCCCCAGGTTCACCCATTGATTGTACTAATGCTCCAGAACTGGTGCTCGAATGCGGCAACATTGGGAAAGGCCGCTGCCACCGCTTTCCCAAAGTGTCACGACTGTCGCATCTGTCTTCTATCTGTCTGTCCGTCATCCATCGGAAAAAGTTGGAAACACTGCACTAAACCAAACAGGTCCTTAATGATCATCCATCCATCCAAAAGGTCTGTGTTTGCCTACCTACCTGCCTGCCTGTCTCTCTCTCTCTCTCTCTCTCCCTCCCCCCTCCCTCCTCTCCCTCCTCCCTCCATCCATCCAATCCATCATCCAGTTCAAAGCGCCGGCCGCAGGCAACAGAAAATAGAGCGTCAGTCGTTGAAGAGGGAGGGAGAGTAAAAGGAGGAAGAGAGAGAGAAGAGAGAAGACCTGATGCATCAGATTGAATGAGGCTAGTAGACTGAGGCCCTTTTCACACCCTAAACCTCTGCTTTCTTTATAACGTTTGTGGACGAAACATGGTCAAGACTGTGAGGAAGCTCTCACTTTTGTTGAGGCTTTAAACGCAGGATCCAATTGGACAACTCCACCCTAAGAATTACTTGTCCAATGTAATTACAGTCCAAATTCTTGAAGGAAGGCAAAACCAAAATGTACTGGTAAACAAGAAAACAACACACACAACCAACACCCACACTCCTTCTAAACCTGCTGGAGCAGGTGATTGGACAGAAAGATATCTCATTTATCTTTCTCCTCCTCCTCCCTCCTTTTTTATTTCTTTTCTTTTCTGCCTTCCTTCCATTCCCCCCTCTTTGTCCTTTTTCCTTTCTTTCCCTTTTCTCTTTTTTTCTTTCCTCCTTCTTTCTTTTTCTCTCTCTTTCCCTCTCTCAGGCTCATCCTTTGATCAGGGGTCCGCCAACACATTTGACTCAAGGACCATCAAAATCATAATTTTAAATCCGGAACCACTAATTATGAATTTTGACTGATGGTGCTTCTGGTTTGGTGGGAGAGAAAAAAGAGAGATCTATCCAACGTCTCTCTCTCTCCCTCTCTCTCGTACACACAGGCAGGGGTGGGATTTAGACCCCTGATCTAAAGCTGTCAAAACTCCAAAAACTGGTCAAGTAGCTGGGAGGCCAGTCATAAATTAGAACACTTTGCTAAACAATGGTCATTTTAGTTTGAGGCACTTGTATTTGGTTTGCCAGTCACCTGCCCATGGCCCACCCAGTCACATGACCAGCAAGCCACACCTACCATCATGTGACCAGCAAACCACCATTCAAATTAGGCCACACTCACAGAAATTGAATCCCACCCCTGGGTGGGGGGCACTGAGGATGAGTTTGTAGCACCAAGGGGGCAATGGACCGAAAAAGTTTGGGAACCACTGCACTAAATCAAACAGGCTCCTTAATGATCTGCACTCAGAAAAGCTTCATCTGGAGCCTCATAGAACCTGGTAAATACATACATACGATGCAACGCAGTGAACAATGACAATGTTAGATGAAAATGGGTTTGACAAATTTGCAAAGTGATTGTTTATGTGTCTTTATTCTCCTCATAATCCCTTATTTTGCACATCCAAAATTTAGTGTTTCCAACAATCATTTTTAAAATGTTTATCTGGATGAAAAAGTTAATAATTGAACCACTCTGACAGAGACTTCCTGGAGAATATTCATACTAGTCATATCTATCCTTCATTATTATTAGCCAAGGTGCCAATGTCATTTTGGAATGCATCAGATTCAAGAGATATTGAAAACACATCCATTTCCAAGCCAGCAGCTTATTTGTGGTCATTTAGCTCTTTTCTGGATTAGCACAACACACAGGACCATGAAATTACCGGAGTTTATAGTAGAATGAGGCTCACCAGTTTGCCATCACTTTCCTTAAATTGTTGATCCAAATATTTGAGAGCATCCACTTGAGGAAAATTGTCTAAAATGAGCCTAGAAGGGTTTTAGGCAAATTTCCCTGTGAATTCCATCTAATACTTGATGAAAAAGTCACCTCAAAGAGGCTTTGGAATTCTAGATTAAATATGACAAGTTTCAAGGGTCTCTTCCGAATCTCTCTCCTTTTTATTCGTATTTATATATAATTTCTTTATTGCATTTATATGTCAGGAGGCATACTTAGGCTGGTAGTAATCTACTAAATTCATCTCAGCAAGTGTTCTAGTGAGTTAGATATGGCTGAAAGGGTTGTAAAAGTCATTCAAGAAGATCCATGTTAATCCCAGATCTCTCCAATCCAAATCAGTTAACCATCATACTGCACTGACTCCCATGTTTGTCACATTCCTGGTACTAGAAAGGAATCTATTCATTCACCTCTTTGTCCCTACTTGTTTCTCTCTTTTTTTCATTCTTTCCCCATGTGCCCTTTTGAATCTCTATTCTGAGATGTTACATCATAACTGTATTGCTGCATTTTGTATTATGTTCCAATTAATTTCTTGATAATCTTGTTCTGGACCATCCCTGTCCCCACCAAAACTTAATAGAAATAGAAGAAATGTCGGTTTGCATACCTGTTTTCTTGCTAGGCGTATATGAAATACTTTACTTGCATGTGAACAACACATTCTTGCAATACTTGAGTGTGGTAAAATACACAGGGTGTTGCCCTTTGTGTAATGCTGGCAGTAATACACAGATAAATTGTTCTCAGCCTAGTCCACTTTTTCATAAGTCATTTAATCTTTATTGGCTAATAGCTTGGGTTCACCAAATTGGGGTAATCCATAAACTAATCATCCACATTTGAGCCAGTGACAGCAAAGCTTTGAGTTCAGTGCATCAAAAATTGAGGAAATGCCTATCTTGACTCTGCTGGCATGTTACCATCTCCTCCCATGAACAAAAGAGAAATAATTCTTTACATATTAATTCATTTAAAATATATGTGGTCCAATCATATTACCTTCAGGCAGAGTTCTCTTTCTGTTGACCAACACTCCCCCCTCCTGGGGCCTACTTTGGAGAACATTTTTCTGTGGCATCTGCAGCTTCCAAAACCATACAAAAGCACACCCTGTTCTATTTTTGGAGGTCCAGAACTCACACAAGAGCACAACCCATTCGCACGCAGCCTCTACCGTCCCCCCAAATATGTGAGAACAGGGTGTGTTTTCAAGAATAGTTGTCAGGTACTGGTGAAAGTTGGTGTGTCATCTAAATGTCATGCCATGTCATCTTTGACATGCGTGACATATGTTTGCCATCACTTTTTTTGTAGCCATATGTTATACAAAAACCCAGTTTTTCTGATTAGTTTATAACACAGTCAATTGTGTTAATCCCACAAGCCATACTTAAATTTAATGAAGTTAAATGGGTTGCATGAATCACTGACTCCTTAGATGAAATCGAAGAACTAACTGCACATGATTGTTGCAAATAGATGTCTTCAAAGTTTAAAAATATAAAACTTAAAACTGTGGACAGAATAAAGGTACCCTGAGAGGAATGGGAATATTCTGACTTCATCACAACTATATTAACCTCTTGAATTTGTCTGATCACTGATTTGCCTGGGTAACTTTTCCTTTCAACCAAGCAATGGAATTAGCTATGTTTCTCTGATTTTTTTAACATCTTTGTCCCAGTGCAAATTAGTGCATAATATCACTTCCAAGTTCTTCAGTTAACAGATTGTAATGTTTTAAGCATGCAAACAACTTGTACAAACTGGAACTATTTAGCTGTATTAGCACTTGGCATAAGTCCAGCTGTATGTTGTGCCAAGTCTGCCAATACAAATGTTTATTAAAGAATGGTAAATGCAACTTCCAAAGTAAACAAATATCCTGGGACCTTTGACAATTATTGCTTTTCTTTTTTACCTAAGAGACAAACTTTTGAATTTCAATATTAATGAAATAGGTTTTCCACCAATAACAATTTGTGGGATAAAAACAAATAATTAATAAACTTAAGTAACATAGATCTCCCCCTTGTGATCTAAAATCCAGGCAAAGTGAACAGTGAAGAAGCAACCCAAAACTGCTATTCAAAGGAGAACAATCCATATTTGAAGGTTTAAAATTTTTCTTTTTATAATTTCCATCCTGTTGGCTGGTTTGGCAAATCATTTTTTTCTCTTATATATATAGCACAGGCTATAAAAACATCCTTTTCAATGGCTGACAGAATAAAAAAAAGGGGAATACAAGTGGAATGCCATAATAAGGTGTCCTACAGTTTAAATACAAAAAAATCAGACACAACGTTTAGGTAACATTTATTTTTAACAAAGCCTTGAGTTGTGATTAAACAGCTGCATAGTGTAAGGGGATAAAACAAAGGCATTCTCATTATCAAAACTAAACAACTTACCATGTCGTATGAATATTTTCAAACTTTGCCAGAAACTCAGCCAGAGTTAAGCATTGCATGTTTGCAGTTAGCCAACTATTAAGCTCTTTAAGCACCACTGCAATTCCTGATTTTATAATGCAACAAGTACATGAGAATTTCAGTAGTGAATGAGACACGACTCAAAACTCTTCTGAAAAATTGTTAATTATAGTATCTTATTATCAGCCATTGCCATTGCTTTAAGAACTTGAGGAAGCAAGATCTAAATACTAAGCCTCTCTGTAGTACAATTACTATGCACAACACAATGGCAGCCTCCATCATTGCAATTATATGTGGTTTAGAAACAAATCAAGAGGTTACTATAAAGCCTCTTTTGCTTGGGCCATTGTACTGAAAAGTATTGGCTTTTTGTTTTCTGAAAGCCTCTGAACAGCTATTCATAAGCATCTGTAGCCAGCTGATTGCATCCCTGGAAAGGACTATTGTTTGGATGCTGTGTTTGAGGCTGTGCTCAGCCTCAAAAGGTCAGGAGTTTACAAAAAGGAAGCACGAGTAATATTTAATGTTATTTTTTTCATCTTCTTGTCTTCTAATGGCAGCAAGGTATACAGCATGCCCATTTATGAGATGCAGCTGTGAAGAAGATGAACCTAGAACCAGAAAGAGTTCTGAAAATTGTGTCTGTGAGTAATGAATTTGAAAGGGCACATGCTGATATCAGTTATAGAAAGAGGCCTTGTGTCTTGGCGTGCTATTCTTAATAGTTACTAAGCTATTGTCAACTCCAAGATGTCTTGGAGATAGCTGGAATAGAAACAAGTGTCTTCTTCAATAATATTTGCTTCTATGTAGTGCTGAACATGGAATGGTATAGGGTCTCTTGCTTAAACAGGGAGTTGGAGTAGAAGATTCTCATTCTCAATAAAAAGGAAATAATAGGAAACTTAGTTAACACTGAATTCATACTAGAAGATCATCAGGCTACCCACCTCCTTTGCACAATTATCTGCATTATATGGCATTTTATTGCTTTCATGACTGAAAGAGCTCATATTCACCTTCAAGTCCGTGTCACAGGATATCCCTGAAAATGTAACAGTAAAGTGTACTGGCTCATAGGCTGAATTATCAAGGTCAGCGGGATTGTTCATGTCATTGTGTGATATGTATATAGATACACTCAGCTCAAGCATGCAGAGAATTATTACCAATGACATGGGACTACAATTTTATTTAGGTCATAGTCTAGTATTATAAGGATACTATTATTAAAATATTGCATTTATATTGCTCATTTGTTTATATATATATATATATTCATATTCATATTCATATTCAATATTTATCTCAAACTCTATCATATAGCCAACATTATTATCATCCATTACTAATATATTATACAATTCCTCCTCCAAGGAAATCTGAGTAATGTGCGTAGCCTGTCATAAATTAATGGCAAAAAAGGATTTGATTTCACTCGTTATTCTTAAATCCTAACTCATTTAGCCAGATTTAGCTCTGTGTCCAGAAAAGCCCCCAGTGGCCTAAATTATCCAGGAGCTGGCTCCCACAAAATTGCCTTGATAGGTAGGCAGGATTTTGTCCTTAATTTATATTACAGTGAGTTGTTACAAATAATTATTGCAATTATCCTATTTCATTCCAATGATTAACAGTTTTACTTTTCTTTGAGGCATGTATTAATTTTACCAGTTTAGATGTCTTTTCTACATTGGTTTTTAACATAGAACAATGAGGTCCTAAGAAAGAGAGAGCCCTTTTGTATTATATCATGCCCCCATACATGTATTTGTATTGCCCTGCTATGACAGCTTAAAAGAAGGTAAACTGCACATATGTATACCATTAAAAATGGAAGGCAAGAAAATGTGTGCATGTGATGATTTCAATTCTTTATTGAGACACAGGAAACAAATGCCATTTTGCAGCCCAGTTTGATTAATCTGTGTTTCCCTTACTCCTAATTATTAATATGGATAGGAATCTCCTTTTCATCCATAGGCACACTTCAGAAGCTCAAGAGCTACATAACATATTAAGTGATTAAGCCCTGTACAGGTAGTCCTCAACTTACAACTGTTCATTTAGTGACCAAAGTAACAACGGCACTGAATAAAGTGACATGACTATTTTTCAGTTATAACTTTTCCAGCATTCCTATGGTCATGTGATCAAAATTAGATAGCAATAGCGCTTAGACTTATATGCCGCTTTACAGTGCTTTACAGCCCTCTCTAAGCAATTTACAGAGTCGGCATAATCTGAGTCCTCCCTATTTGACAACTGGCAACCGTGTTTGACAACTGGTTCACACTTATGACTGTTGCTGTGTACCAAGGTCATATGATCCTCTTTTGCTTTCTTCTGACAAGCAATGTCAATGGGGATGCCAGATTCACTTAACAACTGGGTTACTAACTTAACAACTTCCGTGATTCACTTAGCAACTGTGGCCAGAAAGGTCGTAAAATGGGGCATAACTCCCTTCACCCATGTCTCACTTACCAACAGAAATTTTGGGCTCAGTTGCAGTCATAAGCTGAGGACTCCCTGTAGTTTACACCAGGCATTTCTCAACCTTGGCAACTTTAAGCCAGAATCAGAATAGAGCAGGATGGGGCCTTGGAGGTCTTCTACTCCAGCCCCCTGCTCAAGCAGCAGATCTTTATATCATTTCAGACAAGTGACCGTCAGACAGGTGACACCTGTCAAGGCAGGTGACCTTCAATTCCCAGAATTCCCCCCGGCTGCACCCAAAGGACCATGCAACCACACTTCCACAGTTCAGATTCTCTCTGCAAATGCGCACCGAGGTTGCACCTGAACTTCCAAGGCTGCAGTTCCGCAGCAAACGGCAGCATCCCGCTGACCTTGAATACAATATGCAGGGTCACAAGGGGCGACTCCTCGAAGCTCGGGAAGCCCCAAGCACGTAGGCCGGACGGGGAAGTCAAACAAAACAGAAGGGAAACCCCAGCCGGCCCTTCCGCAGCGCTGCCATTGCCAAGGGAAAACGTCCACGGGCGCGACTCGACGGGATGCTCCCCTGTGCATTTCCAAGCAGGCCGGGACTCCTGTCGCGCTCTGCTAGGCTGACTTCAATCCGAGCCGCTCACCCCAAAGAGGCAGAGGCCTATTTAGACCGAGACGTGCAAGAACCGAGAGAAACCGCGACCTCGCCCGTCCGGAAAGACGAAGAAACGGCGGCTCCGGCAGGGGGCGCTGTGCGGGGCTCTCCTTGCCTTGCCGGCTTTGACCCATCCCGGCCGCCTTAGGAGGAGCTGCCGGCCCGGCCGTCTCCGAGGCTGCTCGGCCTCCGGAGGGGGGGGGGNGGCCGTCTCCGAGGCTGCTCGGCCTCCGGAGGGGGGGGGGAATCAGCGGAGCGGCGGCTCTCCCGAGGCCAGGCGCATCGCCAGGGCAACCATTTGCCCCCCTCCCGTCAGAGACCATGTTCACCAGCACGGGCTCCAGCGGGCTGTGTAAGTATCCACGCGCCTCCCCCGCCCGGGAGGAGGGGCCCGCTCCACAGGGCAAAAGGTCGGGAGCCGAACGGCGCGGTGAGGCGACTCCTTGCCTTCCTGCTTAGCTGTGGGAACGGCCTCTCCCTTCAGGGCCTGAACCTCCATCCCGGTGCTCTTTCCCAGCCCGAACGGGAGCGCCTCTTGCCAGCCAGGGGAGGAACGTGGCTTTAAAGTCATATCGGCTTCGGCAACTTTCAGACTTATGGACTTCAACTCCCAGAATTCCTCCAGCCAGCCATGCCGCAGGTTGCATACCGTGCTGGCTGGCTGGGGAATTCTGGGAGTTGAAGTCTTTACGTTGCAAAGGTTGGAGATCTCTGGCTTAGGGAATAACTCGAGCGGCTCTTGCAACTCAGTTAAATAAGGGGGTCTTCAAAATGGCTGGGGCGTTGTGGGAGTTGAAGTGTACAAGTCTTAAAAGTTGCCAAGTTTGGAGAAACCCCGTCCCCCTGGATTAAATTAACCTGAGTAGAGGTAAAACTGCTCTCTCCTTTCTAGTCAGTGCTGCTTTGATGTATGCTTTCAATGAAGATTTTGCTTGGTGGCTTCCCCCAGGGTGAATTTTAGAATAACTTCATTGTCTCTTTGAATGTACATGAATTGGCATACATTGAAGTGAGATTCTGTTGCATTCAGCCCTCAAAGGTACACTACAATCTTGTAAATGAAGAGAAACACAGCTCCTTATCTTTTTCTTTATAATTGGATTTATATTACAGGTTCTCCACGACTTAATAACCACAATTGAGCCCAACATTTAAGTTGCTGAGTGAGATATGTGTTAAGTCAGCTTTGTCCCCATTTTACAACTTTCCTTGCCACAGTTGTTAAGCGAATCTAGCTTCCCCATTGACTGCTTGTCAGAAGGTTGCAAGAGTTGATCATAGGACCCTGGGACATAGCAATTATCATAAATATGAATCAGTTGCCAAGCATCTTAAGTTGTGATCACATGCCCGTGGGGATGCTGCAACTGTCATAAGTGAGAAAAGGGGTCAAAAGCCACTTTTTTCAGTGCTGTTGTAACTTTGAAATGTTGCTAAACAAAGAAGGAGGAGGAGGAGGAGGAGAGGAAGAAGAAGAAGAAGAAGAAGAAGAAGAAGAAGAAGAAGAAGAAGAAGAAGAACAAGAACAGCAACAACAATAACAACAACAACAACAACAACAACAACAACAACAACAACAACAACAGCTTTATTGTCATTGTACAAGTACAACAAAACTCTGGATGCACCCCAGCAACTGTTTGCAATACAATAAAACCAGAGCACTTAAAGAAGAAGATAAGAAAAATAGAATACCCGCATCTCCATTTGCAGTTAGAGAGTACAATATCTACAAATATACATAAAATATACATCCAACACTGACTGTGACGTTTTGCCGAGTGTAATACACATGAGATGGATTGCACTGTAAGATGTTATTATATATCTGAATGAGGAATTGCAATTTCACATCTTTTTACATCTTAATAAGGTACTAATAAACAGTTGCTAAATAAACTGTTGTAAGTCGAGGACTGCCTGTGCTCCATTTTTTCACTCTGTTACCATCCAGATGGCCTGCAACAGGAAAAGGTGCAAAATGTAAACAGAACGGTTAGAATTAAAACCTAACATTTAAGTAACAAACACTTGGTAGAAGAGATGTGGTATCCTCAACTTTCTAATTTTGACAGTCAAGTGGGTGGCCATAAGGGTTTCTCAACCTAAGCAACTTGAAGAGCAGTGAAGTTCGACACCCAGAATTCCCTAGTCAGCTTGCTAAATGCAAACCTATTCTTGCATTCCAATAATGGAATTTCCAATAACAAAGATATCTTCACTTTTACTAGGAGTTTTTTTAGTTGGAGAGATAAGCAGTCCCTAAGCTGTAAAATCGGGCCTTACAGAGCAATATGGATACTTTGAATTATAATCATTAGACAACTGGCTACTAGAACAGATCTTTCATAAGGTATCATGATGCTTCCTATATACTGTATCTGTCATCAGCCTAGAAGTTGAATTTTGCACAAGTTGTATTTTCTGGATCCACTTCGAGGGAAGCCCCACGTGCATTGCTTGGTTGGGTGGTAATAAGGATAATAAGGGCTGGATAACTGCTGCTAAATCTGGCTGGTTTGGGAAAGTTTGCAGTTGGCATTCTGATCATAGTTGTGCAAACATGCTCCTCACCACAGCTGCCACTTGAAAGTCCAGTTACAGCTGAGATCAGGGAGTACATTCAAACTGCAAACTTGCTTCTGCTTGGAGAGTGTAAACTCATACAGAATAAAGCATCCCATTAATACTAAAGTCCAGCTTTTCATTACCAACGTTCCTGTTCCCCCCTCCAGATATAAATTCTATTGAATAAACTTATTCCAAACAATAATGCATATGATTGGGCCAGCAAGGATTAAAATAAATTTTAACGGTGACCTAATTAAATTGCCTAGTGAATGGTTTTAAGCCACTGTAAGTTGCTATGTTTGCATAAGTACATTAAACCATGCACCATGGTTTAGAAACCACAGTGACAGGGTTCACAAAACATTAAGCCACAAAACCAGATTAACTATTTTAAAGTTTAATGTGATATGTGAATCAAATCTGTGCTTACATTTCTATGACTCACTGGATACAATTGCACAACACCTTTTACTGGGCTATTTCTAACCCAACACGTTGAACAAATATAGAAACATGCCAGTTCAGGTGAGAAATTGTTCTGATACCTTTCCTCAATTAAATGATATTGTACAATGCAGGACTCTAGTAACTTTGAGCTGGTTGTGAACTGTTCAGGTAGTTCTCCAGGTAAATTAAGCACAAGTGCAAGGTGGCTAACAATGTAAGTTTAAAACTAGAACCTGAGTGCTCTGTACAAAAGAAACAACTATATTTCTACAATATGGTAATTAGTTGAAGTTAGCAATGGTCAGTTTGATATTTCCTTTTTTGATAATTATCTTGAGATAAAATAAACCATAGTGTTCACATAACAACGTGGTTTACTAAATAGAATGTCTTCAAGTTTTCTGCATGGTTAGTGAATTGAATATAAGCCCAGTGCTTATAGTATATTTATAGTGATCTAAATTAGACCAGATTAAAAAAAAATTAATGAAATTAATATGAAAGAAATATTAATATATGATGCTAATGTGATTTTATAGAAAATGCTTTTGATGCAAATAACATATTTTATGAGGATATCAATTCACTATGTCTATGTTCATATCCTCAAGCAGAGCTTGCTTTAATCCTGATTTGTTAAAAAATGTACAAAGCTTAGTTCATGTGTTGCACTAAGGCAGGGGTGTCAAACTTGTGGCCCGCAGGCCAGATGCGTCATGTACTGGCCACGCCCACCCATTTTAGTGAAGGAGAAAAATGTTGCGATATATCATGTGATGACATGTCGTCACAAGTTTGATACACCTACACTAAGGCTAAACAAGGGCAAAATAAGAATAATTTGCTTTACACATTGTTTTCAAGTAGAGCTTATCCATTAACATCTCTTAATATAAAAACATCCTTTCTTAAATAGAGGAGGAAATGTTTTCCCCCCTCTTGGAACTGTAACATTGAAGCAGCTTTAAGAGGCAATGTTTCAATAGTATTTTTCTAGCAGACTGTCATTTTTATACCATTCTAGGAAATTTATATATATATATATATATATTGCAATAGTTGTTAAATATTTTTAAATGGCATGTACTCATACTTCAAAATGTTTTTCTAATCTTGAGAGTGTATAACGGAAGGACAATCTCCCTTTAATTCAGTTGTTTAATATACAGTGGAATAGTGTTATTCTAAAATGGAATTCATGCCCCTTTCATTTATATGACAGCTGAATTTGAGTTATTCAGTGGGTAGAATGTGGAATGTTGTATGCAAAAGAGATTAGAATATAACAATCAGAATGTTAAATTGCAGAATTTGGGGTAAATTATTAAATACTTCTTAATTATTAAATATTTCTGTGTACAAACTATCAACAATTGTTTTAATAAAGTAACAGGAAATAAAACACCAGATAAGAACCACAGCATTGTAATAGGTAGAGCATAAGATATGCATAAACAAAGCAGTAAAATTAACTTGGAAATATTGCACTCATGGTAGAAATTAATATGAATATTTATCATTCTGACCTTCCACATTAAGTCGATGATTAGATGTAAATCCCATAAGCTACTTTTTCTTCCCAGTTAATTAAAAAAAAGGAAGCTGAAGTATTCATTTTATATATAAAAATGCCCCAAGCCACAAAGGAACTTTCCAGGCATTCTTAACAAATGGAAATGGTAGTTGGCTATAAACCAATGCTTTACCCAAAGGAATGCCACTAATCAAGAAAAATGAAAACAAAACAACTTAGAGGAGTGATAAGGAACCTTCAGTGTTTCTTAACAGCATAGCAAGGAACAATCCCAGGTGATTTTATGATTAGGTGACTCTTCCCTGGCAGTTATTTTGCAAGAGCTCCCACAACATGTTTTCAAAATCCGAAACACACTCATTGACTTCCACAAGTTACTTATTCCTCCCTTAATGACTAGTGGTATATTTGGAAAGACAATAGGGATCTTGCTGTTCTTGCCCTTCCTTGCCTTACAAGCAATCTGCCTTATTCAAATTACAGCATCTCAGATGGGTAGTGAAGTCATTTGGGAAGAAAGGACAACATACCATTTACTGCATTCTTCCCCCTCTCCCCTGAATTCATCTTGTTTTTTTTCCAGATCTCGGGTTGATTTCACCTAACAATTCATTTATCTTACAGAAAGAATAGAAATCCATCCTTATAGTACAAGGGTCTTCAAACTTATCAAGTTTAAGACTTGTGGACTTCAACTCCCAGAATTCCGGAGCTAACATGATTGGAGGAGGAATTCTGGGAGTTGAAGTCCACAAGTCTTAAAGCTGTCAAGTTTGAAGACCCCTATTATAGTAGAACACTCTTTGATGGTAAGGTTTCTTCTGTTTCTTTTCTGTGATCTCTGTGCTGTTGAGCTGAACCCCAATGCTTATGCTAAGAACATTTGAGTAATCATCTATCTGAGAATAACAATATCGTAAGCAATTTATTTTCCTTTAAATCAAAATTTAGAAGCACATCAGGCATTTTGTTAGCACACTTTACAAAGCTCTAACTTGCTTGTGTATTTCAATCTGATTTCTTTTAATAGAAGAAAAGGAAGAGAAAATAGAAGAAAAGGAAGAGTTTTTATATTTCCAGGGCATTTCTATAGGAGAATGGAATTTTGTTTCTTGCAGACTCTCTGGATTCAGGCACCAGGTTGAACTGAATTTTCCCAGACAAAGCCAAAGTGCTGCATCATTTTCTGGCTTAGTTTGAGCATTTGAAATGAATTAGGTAGTTCCTGCATGTATCTAGTTGGTTTTGTTTTTGTAACTTGAACCAAAATTCGGATAATATGAGGTGGAAAGTTCTTTTAGTAGTGTAATAGATTTAATTGTGAACATAACATGTTTTTTAAATTAGTACTTGATTGCTTTTTTAAATTGTTTTAAGAATCCTCACCATAACTTTATTGGATATGTATGTATTTTGTTTTCTTTTGAAGATAAAGCACCTCTCTCAAAGGGTCTATTAATAATACCAAGCATCTTCTCGCTACTGCTGGCTCTACTCTTTCAGCATTATCAAAAGTTCTTTACCTACAATCTGCAAGCAGTAAAAGAGGAATTTCAGGTAAGCAGCAATTGATTTATAATATTGTGACATGGGATAAGCATGGGGCTGGTATTCTTTATTGTTTTAATATGAGTTGTGGTGTGAATATTTTGAACTTTAAATTTAGAATGATATAGCACTCCATACCACAACCAATAGCAGAGCAACATTCATGTAAAATATAGATATGTGAGAAATGAGTTGTGGCTACAGTGTGGGAAGGAGGAAGTCTCTAATTTCTTGTTTTGCTAACAATTAATTAACGTGTGTTTTGTTGAAACCCTTCACAATTAAAATCAGATAAAACCATTTTCAAAGATGTTGAGTTAATCCAAAGGTTATGCTGGTAACTGTGGAGAAAAACATTGTCCCAAATGTATTTCAGATGAGGGGAACTTGAGTTGACAGTCGTAATACTGCTAGATTTTGTGCTTTATACATTATACTAGGTGGCATCTCTAAACCCGGGACACCAGCCCCTATACATCTTAATTCATAGGGTTATGATCTACTCCAGACAGTCTTTTCAGCAAAATTCCTGGCCTAAAAATGAGTGTATATTTGCACTTTTTTGGGAGAGAAAAAAAGGGTTATTCTTTCTTGTGTGTTAAAACTGAAAGGCTGGGACTATGGACTATTCTTATTTTCTTTTTCTCCTACCCTCAAATTGATATAGAGATAATGGAATTATATTAATACTTATGACAGTGATAACTTGTGCCTTTAAGCACTTAGAAAGTGGTTGGAATGAACAAGTGATGAGGAATTGGAGTCCTTCTAGTGCTTGTCTCTCAGTAGTGGTTCTTTTTACTTTCTTGCTCTCTTCCCAGCTGAACTTAACTCAGAATGTTTTGGACTCTGGATGAATGACAAATGATGTGTACAAGCAATTTGGGGGAAAATCCTCCTTGTTTCATTTCAGACACAGATCTGCTCCCTCTCCCTGCTGTGTTTATAATTAAGACAAAAAAAATTATCGGTTTGCTCAGCAGCATATAGTATGGAGCTTATTTGATAATAGGGCCGGAAGGAAAAAAAGTTAACATGGGCAAAATATTTATAGCTACCTTTAAGCATACTTTAAAGCCTGGGTAACTGAAGCATGCTAACATTTTTCATTTCCTTGTATCTTTAAATGGAGATGAAAGGTCATACTTGTTCCAACAATAGCACTGTCCTTGCTAGAAGGATTATTTTTGACAACTATTAACAGCATGTTGTGTCCTTGTGTGTTTTACACCTTTACTGTGCTATGGGCTGGTGGTTTTTGGAGTGTAGGAAGAACTTCTGTAGGTAAATGGAGCAGAACTATAACTGGAAAATGTGACTTCAGTTAACATATAATTTATAAAGTGAAGGTTATAAGGAAAAGAATCTATTCATATACGCCCTTTTTTTGGTAAAATAGCTTAGGGAAAAGAGTAGTTGACATTTGGAAGCTACATTTTGTCATCTCTCATTATGACACAAACATGTTTTGGAGTTGGCAGGAGATGGAATCTGCCTTCTGTCCCTGAACAGAAATGGGGATGTTGAATTTCAGTGACAAACCGCCAGAAATGCTGATGCTACTTCCTGCCATTTCATGAGAGAAAACAAAACATTAGTGTTTAAACATATATTTAACTTCATTGTTTTCAGAAATACAGAAGGAAATTTACAGAAAAACTTGCCTTCTTCATCATTGCAATATCATCCTGCCTGCTGCACCTCCCCCTGCTTTTTAAAGTTCATCTCCCAGCTGCTAAAGTTTGCCTGCTATATGTTAAATTTCCGTAAAATGCAAGTGGAAACTATGACTACTGTTTGTTACCTTTTAGATTTGGAGGCTGCTTTGTGGACGAACAGTGTGCCTTGATCTTAAAGACACTTTCTGCAGTAGTTTACTTATCTACAACTTCAGAATATTTGAAAGGCGGTATGGCAGTAGAAAATTTTCAGTAAGTTCATGTTCTGGTTTTGTTCTCATGTTTCATAAGTAATATATTTACATTCCTTATTTGTCTTTCTTTTTCCTATTCCAGTATTTAGTACAACAGGTATTCAAAAATTCTAGGGAGCCATTTTTATATTTCCATTTTAAAATGAATTTTTAAGTAATAAAGTAAGCAAAATGATTGCTATTTTATTAGCTCAATTAAACTTAGTTTTAGAAAAAGATACCTCCTAAAATACATTGAACCTCAACAAAAGGCGACAGTAGAAAAGCTTGGTCTGTTTCTAAGCTAAGTCGGTTGCTATGCAAATATATCATGAGAAAAATAGCGGAAGCCCAGAAATGTGTTTTAAGGGTTGGGACCCATACTATGGAAACCTTGCCTCCAAATTACATGATGCTGCAGTTTTGTCTACTTTTTGCAATGCAGTAAAAACACCCATTTTGGGGAGCTCTAAGTGGAAATAATGAACCCAAGCTGCTTTTACAAATTATTTTTTTGTAATACAGGTAGTCCTCAACATAACTGGGATCAAACTCTTGGTTGTATAGCATAGCAGTTAAGCGAGATGTCCTATAACTGGTTCACTTAACAGTTGCAGCCATTAAAACATCTTGCAGGTCATTAAGCAGACAAGAGTCTCAAATAAGGAACATGGGAGTTCCTTGAGGTTGGGAAGACTATGGGAGCCTGGCAAGTAACTCTCCACTCAGGAGCTGAAAGTCCTCCCTGTTAAAATCCAAGCAGAATTTTCAGCCCCTGAACAGGGAGAAACTTGCACGTGGTCTGCGCTGGACCTCTTAGGCTCTCTTCCAGTCCCCTGAGGCTTCCTGGACTCCTTAATGGCATTGCCTTTCTGGTCATGGCTGAAAATCTTGCTTGGGGTTTTGGCTCCTTCTCGCCCTGAGAACTGGCTGAAAGAGCTCCCTGCCAAAGGAGTTCAGCCTAGTGCCTGCTTGGATTTTGGCACAGAGTTCCTTCAGAACTCAATTGCTTCTTGTGCATACCAGGCCAGAGTATAGTGCTCCATTTTCAGGGGCTCCAGATTATTATTTTCTTAGATTAGTAATTATTACTACTGTATTAGGTCCTGGCCTGATGTCAAAGTTTATGCAGATACTGCACTTTCTGCATGCCTCCCTGTGATCCCCAGGTTTCTCTCGATGCCTTCCTTACAAAGCTGTGCTGTACTTATCAGTTGAAGCCAAGGCTTATGACCATTTTGTAGACTAATTCCATATATTTGTTACAATTCATAAGCAGTATGGTTACCTCTTTCTTTAGTTAGCATTAAAATGTTTCAGTTAGACTTAAAAGCACTGTAGTTTTAATAAATTACTAGATGAAAATGGCATGTAGCAAAATAATATGCTGCTTAAATATTTTGTGACCAGTATAGATCATGGTTGTACAACCTTTTGGCTTGCCAGGGCGCACTGAGTGAAGAGGAGTTGTCTTGTTGCATATAAAATATACAGTTAATGTATACAAAAAGCAAACTTCCTTTATTTTTTATTACCTTGTGGGGCCATATTACTAGTTGCCCAAGGTCACATGTGGCCTGTAGGCCACATGTAATGTAGATATAACTACCTGGACTGTCCATTCCATTCCATTGTGAATGCCTTGGAAGAGACACAGATAATTTATGCATTGTAAGTGAAATTAATACATAACAAATATCTGGTTGTGGTTCTCAGAAAGTGAAAACTCTTGTTATCAGTCATTCATTTGTGTGTGACCCTCAGTCACTCTATTGATCACCACTCTCTATGCCTGTCTGCCTTACACTGCTTCTGTCAGATCCTTCATGGTCATCCCAGTGTCATCTTTTATAGTGTCCAGCTAGCGGGTACTAGGTTGGCCCCTTCTTTTTTGCCACTGATCACTCCCAGCACAATTGACTTTTCAAGGGAGTCAGCTCTCATGAAAAAATATCTGTTTGGTGATCTTGGCTTCAAGTGATATTTTTGGTGAGGTTCAGTCTAGGACTTCTTTATTATTTTTGCAGTCCATGGGGTGCATAATAGTCACCTCCAGCACCACAGCTCAGAGGCGCCCACCCTTCTCCTATCAGCCTTTTTCGCAGCCATAAATAACAATTGAAAAAAATTATTGCATTAACTAATCTGCATTTGGTTGCAAGGCATTTTTCTTTACTCTTCCAGATGTTATTCATGCCAGATATTGTAGTTCTTCTATGTGCTATGCACCTTCTAATCTCCACACTGCAGTCACCATTTTGGTTGATTTTAGAGCTCAGGAAAATCACTTCCTTTACTGCTTAGATGGTCTGCAGTCTGACCTGTGTGTCTCTGCTGTTGTCATTACCTTTGTTTTTGTGCAGTCCAAATTTTCCATTTTTATCTTTGGCTCTCAGAATTAACCATTCCAGATCATTCTTGCTTTTCGTGTTGTATCTGAGGTTGTTGATATTCCTACCACCAATTTTAACCCCAATGGTAGATTCCTCCAAATGTGCATTTCTCATAACTATTTCTGTGTACATGTTGACTAGTATAGGTGACAGGGTGCAACCCTGCCACAAGTGCCTTTTTCAATTCAGAATTTTTCAATTCTGAACCATTTTGTGTGTCTATATTCCTGGCTGCCTGATCACAGCAGAATGACTGAATGAGCAGGATGTGGTCTGATGATATTCACAGTTCTTTGAGGCAGTTCCAGAGCTTGTCTGGTCAACACAATTGAAGGCTCTTAGGTAGTCAATGAAGCACAGAAGTAGAGATCTTTTGGTAATCCATTGCTTTTTCCATCATCCAACATAGAGTGGCAATATGATCATGTGTTCTTCCTTTGTGAAATCCTGCTTGTACATCAGGCAGTTCCCTCTTGGTGGTTGGATTCAAATGTTGCTGGATTATTTATCTTCAAGAGAATTTTACTTACCTGTGATATCAAGGTTTGGGTTTGGTGGTTGAAACAGTCTTTCATGTCACCTTTCTTTGGTATTGGATGTTCTGACCCAAGTCACACAGACAAGGCAGGTCTGCTCATTACTCACCACAGTGACAATCCACCCACCAATTTTCCCTGGATTTACAAACTAGGTCCCAGCCAGCCCACAAGGCAAGAGGGAGGTAACAATATCAACAAGTCCAGAGTTCCAACAACCAAGGCATACTCCAAGAGTGCAAAGTCTGAGATCCAAGTCCAAATCCACAAGTGTCCAAGGTTCAAAGTTCAAAAACATAGACTGAAGTTCAAGGAACAGGATCCAGGAATGCCAGGAAGAAGCACATCCAAAATGAACAGGTGTTTCCGACAAACACACCTTCCCTCCTTGTGAAGAGGGGCAGGGCTGCTTCCTTGCAAGCAGCCTTGCTGACCTCCTCTGTGCCTCTATCCGTATCAATTGATATGTATTGCCATCATCTTACCACTGACTGCTTGAAATCTTTCTATGGTTCTTTTTAGTATGAAACCCACTGCTCTTCTGATGGTATCATTGTCAGAGTAGTATATGATATGACCATCGGAGTTGAAGAAGCCACAGCCGGTTCAAAGAACTTCAACTGATGCCTAGTATGTTGAACCTGTTCATTTCGTTCTTAACAATGTTCAGCTTTCCTAGATTTAAGCCATTGATGTTCCATGATCCTAATTTGAAGGTCTTTGAACAGTGGAGAGATCTCTTTTCACTGGGAGCTGTACCAACGGCTGGGAAGATCATTAGAATTTATTCCATCTGCTAGAATTTGAATGAAGCAGGTCTAGGTCATGAGCCATGTGCAACCCTGAACAACTAGTAATGCAACCCCACAAGATCATAAACTTGTAACATTAATATGTGATTTATATATGTTTATTATATTTTTATATGCGATCTAAGACAATTTCTCATTACTCAATACAGCTGAGGAAGGCCAAAATGTTGGACATCCATCATTTAAATGTTGATGCCATTAATGGTGCTATTATATTCTCTTGATATTTATTAACTCATTATTTCCCACTACAATCCTGTAGGACTTTTGTGGTTCACAGATAATGCAGCATTAAGAGTCATTGCCTAACATGACTGACCGTTAGGCAAAATCAGACACAGTTCCTGCAATAGAAATGCTCTTATTTTATCAGTAACCTGAGCATTCAGTTCTTCAGGTTCATTACTCCAAAATCTTTGTTTGGTAGAATGTGGTCTAATTTTGCAATTCTAATCACACAAATGTTGTATCTTTAGATTTAGTTCAACATTGTATTTTTTAATGGATATTTTTTTTGTTATAAAAGGTGGACAGTTTGTGACTATTAATTTTTATTTTTTCAGTCATTTTTACTGGGCTCCTGGATGCTATCAGTGATGTTTGATTTTGTCCTGGTAGAAGCTATTGAATATTCTTTTGACCTCAACATCAGCAGCTTGCCTTCAGGATTGTAAGTTTACTGTTAAGAGACATTCATCTCTCTTTGTATCTTAAATATTATTTCTAGGGCTATTGAAATTTATAAAAATGAAATGTTTAGTATTATTAATTTGGGTTGTGTAAAATTCAGCTATTCAGCAACTGAATGTTCTTTAGAACTATAGAACTCTATATTCTCTCTTTAGAATTTCAGAACTTGCTGTTCTGGCGGTAGTTTAACAGTTCTCAGATAAATCTTCTGAATCAGAAATAATTCAATCTCCTGGACACAGCAAACCTGTTAAGGGCTCTGACCAACATCTGGCTTGGAGGTTTTATTTCTGGAAACTGTCAATTGCCCCAGAATGGGAAGGTCTGGAGAAGCTCACTCCTCACCCAGAAGAGAAATGAAATTCTTCAGAATGCTGCATTCTCAAATGTAAATTTAATACTGTATATCTATACTGCTATTGATTTGAATCAATGTGGCATATTCATTGATAAGTGTTCTGCTTTTCCCCTTTACTGTTTATCAAATTTGTAAGGCCACCAAGCAATCTCACAGATCTCTTCTGAAGTGTCATCTGATTCTCTGGAGCAGATTTAGGGTGAATACAGATAAAAAGCACAATTAATTCCAGATGCTGTTTTACCAATTAACAGATGCCTTTGGATTCAACTCTGGATCTCCAAAATTTATTGTGTTAGCCAATCATGACTGGATAAGCTCGAAGTCAGATTGGCTGAGCTATTAGTTGCCAACAGTTGTCACAGTAAGCAGAGTGATTATAAAGAAGATATGATTATATTTGAGATAAAAAACAGCTGATAACTTTCTTTATAACAGTGACAGTCATTTGAGAACACATTTGGGAACACATTCTATTTGATGTTAAACTGGTGACACCTGTATTGTATCAAAATTTGCATCACAAAAAGTTTCTCTACAAATTTATTTTTATTGCTTCATCAGCCAGGTTCTGTTCCAGGATGGAAACACTAAATTCAACTTTACATTTAATATCTTGTTAAGCATTATTTAAATTCTCTTACTCAGAAGAAGTGTTTTATTTGATTCATTGTTAGGCATTTTCTTCCATGTCTCCATTTTAGCTGTGCTACATTAAGTATCATTTTCTTTATTTTTTTCATATTACTTGGCAGGAGAAAGAGCTTTGGTGTTCAGTTCAGCATTATTCCAGATGCAAAGTATCTTTAGCCCAGACATTCCCATCTCTGCTGTTCAATAATAAAAATAACAAAATCTGTATTATAACACTAGATGCACAGTAACATATGCAGTGTGCAGTAACACTTGAATATGCATTCATCTTGGCACATAACTAAACTAGTATCTCCCCAGGTTATTATAATCTCCATATTATTTTCTTGCCACTGATACAGAAATGTCTTGGTATTGCCTTTTTCTGAGATTCCCCACTTATTTTTCAATAAGGTTTACAACAGTGAATTTCCTGATTTTTCCCCATGTACGAACTTGATCAGTCTTACAATAGCATTGATGAGATAGCCACCTATTTAACAAATGAAAGCACATGTAAATGATTCCCAGAAGTAATTTAAAACTCATTAGTATGTTGGAAAACTTTTCATTTTGCCTTAAGGGATGTACACATTAAGACTTAAATGTTTATTAAAGATGAAACACTTGATTTAGAAATATGGATTTCCCACCCCCTTCCAATACTGTAAACATTGAAATCATGTGATTTTATTTATATATATAAATATATGAAAATATATATATATATATTTGTTTTCTGAGGTTTTCGCGAGTATTTGTATGTGGA